>JAJPUD010012585.1:0-48631 GCA_023553655.1 Myrmecobius fasciatus | reverse complement strand
TCTGTATGTTCAGGTGCAGGAGAGATCACTCTTAGTTAGAAGCAACGAGGAAGGCATCATGATTGAGACAGAATTTGAGAATGGCCTTAATGAATAGGTAGAAAATATTAGTTGTAAGAGAAAGATGGGCATGGAATCTGGGAATGGATAATGGCATTAACAGTGGTACAAAGGCTAGAAAGTGTTGGATGTTTGGGGATGAAGGTTAGAAAATATCAAATGCTCAATGAATATACCAGTGGTATCATGAGAGTTTTTCTTAGTGTGAAGTAGTGATGTGGGGTCCTGCAAGGAAGTGTTGTAGGGGTTTTCTTGCCAAGCAGTCATTTATCATCTGCTTATTGAGGACTTGAGTATGATGGTATCCTACTAAATGTATTGGTCTAGGTTCAGTATCCTGGAATCTATCATGTAGCAGAACCTAAGAGAATCCTGGAGCATCAGAAGCAGAGGTTTAGTTTGTTCAGTTTCCCTTCCCAGTCTGGAGTACTGAATTCAAAAGCCATATATTGAAGACAAATCAGTCCCAGATTTGAAAGATTTCCCCTGTCTTTCTCTGAATAGTTAGGAACACTCTTACCAGCAAGAACATGGCAGTGGGAAAAGAGGTCCCTCTTTGGCTAAAGGATTGGTAATTCTAGGGATAGAAATGAGGAAAAGATGGGAAAAGGAAAGGCCAGGAATACTTGACATTTCTTGTTCCTTAGAGGAGAATAATAGGGAAAGTAAATTCTTATGCAATACTCCGGGGTAAAAACTCTGGGGAATTCAGTGACTGGACAATGACAGCTGAGCTTTTGCCAGAATTAACTTGATCTATGTGGGGGTCTTGCCACATAGATTGATTTTGGCTAGCCAGTGAGTGTGAGTTCCTCTGGGGTTTATCCAAAGAGAAACTTTTTGTCCTCTTTTTCTGGAAATCACATGACTTTTCCTTGTGCATTAAGGGCCCAAAGAAGAACTTGGCTAATAAGTGGCTCCTACTAGGGGAGGTGGAGAGCAAAGAATAAAGCAACAGAGGGAGGCGTTTACGTTGTGGACACCAGTTTTTTTTTTTGTTTTTCAAGAACTTTGATTCTTTTTTTTATAGACCATTCCTTAGAAATAGTATTTTACATTCTCAAGAGAGATGTGAATTTTAGTAAGTTTTTAAGAGTGTTATTTGGACTCAAGTTATTTTGGTTATTCTAAACTCTGCTTGCTTTTAAAATGTCTCTTTGCTATTCAGGTCCTTGTATGAGCTTTTAAGGTTTAAAGCCTAGCCCTTGAAAAATTATCTTCAGCTCCACCATGTCCATAATTCCTTCTAGATAGTAACAGTCCTCATTTGTTAGCACTGAGTATGGTGGGATGGGCCCTGGATCCTGATAGACACTTATCCTTTTCTAACTTACTGTCTTCCTTCTGGTCAGTAGGAGTAGATCAATTAGAATTGCTGAAGTTACAGAGATGATTCTATTTATCCATCTTCCTAAAGATTTCCCTTAGAATAAGATTGGTATTTACCAGGGAGACAGTATGGGGATAATATTTGTCTTCTGGATGAATTCTCTTATGCTCTTTATCTAATTTACTTCCATCTCATGATCTTCTTCTTTGGCTTAATGAAGTTCTAATTTCTTAAAGCATTCTAATCATTTTTTAGTAGGAGATTGATTAATTAAGACTCTCCATCAGTTTTTAATTTCCTTTTAGTTGACAGGACCATCTTTGTCCAATTGTGAATTATTTTTGCATGTCCTTTCAGGTCTGAAGGACACACCAACTCAGGAAGACTGGTTGGTGAATGTACTTCCTGAAGGATCCAAAGTTGGTGTGGACCCTTTGATCATTCCATCAGGTTAGTGAATATGATCTATTCTAGCTTTGCTAATAAAGTGTCTGTTAGCTTTGACTTCCTTCTAAGATATTACAGAATGGCCAACATGCTTTGACGGATGGTGGATTTGTGTTTCAGAATGATAGAATTCTGAAGCTGAAGGAGACCTTAGAGAACAGTTAATCACTTGCCTCATTTCACAATTGAGGAATCTGAGTTCTGGAGAGGAAGACTCATGTCAAAAAACTAGTTCTTATGGTTTCTCTACATAATGATCTTTTGCCCATATCATATGCAATACTATGTAAGGCACTGTAAAATCAGAACCACAATTTTATGATGGTGTAAAGAGATAGGGGTCCAACCAAGGTAATGCAATTGGTTCCTTTTCTTCCCCCATTTTTCTAATTTTAGAGAAAGGATAGAAGAAGAATTGACTTTGGGATTCAATCTGCCTCTGCTCTGATGTGTTTTCATGACTATGCTGTTGGTTTCCCTAGATCAATGGAAAAAGATGGCCAAGGTCCTGAGAGGTGCAGGTCACTATCTCATTCCTGTCAAAGAAAATCTTGTTGACAAGATCTGGACAGATCGTCCCCAGCGTCCCTGTAAACCTCTCCTAACTCTGGGTCTGGATTATGCAGGTTAGTGCTTGGATTTTCCTGTTTGATATTTTCTCCTCTTTCCCATCATTTTTATTAAAATCCCTTGCCTCAGCTTTGAGCTGTCATGAGATTTTCCTCTCCTGGCATGATGTGGCATTTGCTCAAGTAATGGTTCCATTCAGCTTGTAATGCCACTTAATGAGACTTGGTTTATTCTTACAAAACTCTTTTGAATAGCTCTTTTCTTCCTTGTTGTTCTGAAGGCAATGTTCTTTCGTTCTGAGTTGCTAACTGTTGCCCCTCTAGTTTATTTACTCTTGGGAGCAGAACTGAGAGTTTTCCCTGCCTCTCTTAAAGTGGTATTTGCTTACTTGTTATTTTTTTCCCTTCAAATTTTAGATTGTGAGTTGGAGATTGTGTGGGTATGACATGGGGGTGGAAGTGGTGTAGTCCCCACAGCCAGTCAGTGTTCTTAGTAGCTGGTGTGTCATGAATTTGTAGGTAAAGTTTGGATATCAGAGAGCCCCAAGGGAGTGAGACTCAAGCTGCAGGGGAGGGAATTTTAGCTATGAAATTTAAAGGGAGGGGGTAGCTTGTGGAATTTAGGCACACTGCCCAGAAGGGGTCCTGGGAAGATAGTATGGAAGACCAGGCTTCTGGCTAGTGTTATAAAAAGCATTCCAGTGCTGATCTTCAAAGCATCCTTTTGTCAGGGAGGTGGAACCTCCCAGCTTCTTCTTTTCACTCTTGGAGGATCTTATAATTTCCTCTTCCCAGGTATCTGGTGTAAAAGCCCAATGACAACCTAAGGCTAGGTTGACATTTTCTCCTTGCATGTTTTGAATTTCTTTTGGAGCCTTGGCTCCCATCGATGGTCCTTCAGCTTAGAGAAAGGAGATGGGGCACTCATGAGTTTTGTTTGCCAAATCCCTGCCCCACTGTCTTTCCAGAACTACAGATGCTCCCAATGCTGGGGGTTGGTAGAAAACTCCTTGCATTGGAAAGGGAGCTCCTGGGGTGGTGGTGTTGTTTTGCTGCTGCTCGTCCTTTTGAGAAGGACAGATGCCTATAATGTCTGACTGTGCATCTGATTAATAGGAACAGAGTAGTCTATCAGGAATTATTAACTGTAATTGCTCACCATTTTTCTCCTAAAACTATTGCCCTATATTGTTCTACTCTTTCATTGCCGAACTCCTAGAAAAAAGCAATCTATTCTGGTTGCTTCTGCTTCCTGTCTTTTGTACTCTGGCTTCCAAACTTATTACTTAGCTTTAACTGCTCTCTAAAGTTACCAGTTAATTCCTAATTGCTAAATTCATGGTCTTTTTTCAATCTTCAACTCTCTTGACTTCTTTTCATTCTTTCCTTTTGGATTCTCTCCTCTCTGGGTTTTCAGGACACTGTTTCCTCTCGGCTCTCCTCCTAACCAGTCTGACCATTCCTCAGTCTTATTTGTTGATTCTTCATCCTTATCACATCTCCTACCTAGGAGATTATATCCCTAAGCTTTGTACTGGGCCCTCTTTTTTTCCTCTGTCTTAGTCATTTCATCAATTTACATGGAGTCTAGTATCACTTTAAGTACGTAATTCCTAGATATATATATGCAGCCTTAGTCTTTCCTGAGCTCCAGTATTACATGTTTAGCTTCTTGTTAGAATGAATATCCTGTAGACATCTCAAACTTAATATAATACATCCCAAACAGAACTCATTATCCTTCACTTGTACTTTTCCCCTTTTCAAACTTCCTTATTTCCACTGAGATATTATATTCTTCAGTCACTCACATTCTTAATCTCAGAGTCATTTTCAACTTCTGATACCCACTCATACCACATCTAACCAGATAAATCTTCTGATTTCCACCATTGTATATTCTTTGCTTCCATTTCCTTTTCTTAAATGTCAGTACCTAGTTCAGGTCCTATTATGATAGTCTCCCTGTTGGGCTTCCTGCCTCATTTCTTTCTTCTCTCCAATCCATCTTCCGCATCCCTGACCCCGGTGATTATTTTCTTAAGTATAAATCTGGCCATATCATTTTATCTACTCATTGGTTCTCATTTCCAGAGATTTTGTTTTTCTCAGAGACCTCCGTTTCCTCATTTGTTAATTTGAGGAATATATGGCCTCCAAGACCTCTTCTACTATGAAATCAGTACTCTTATGATCCCTTGGAGGAGGCTCAAACACCACAGCTGGTTTGTGTGTCCTTTTGTTGCTCCAAGAGGCTGTAGCATGCACAATGGCCATACTAGGGTAAATGACAGGCCTCAAACCTGTTGGTGAGTTAGGGAAATGTCTATGTCAAGCCTGATGGAATGGGCAAATGAAAGGGGCCATGAAAGTGGCTAAAGTAGGCGGTGTGGAGCTATTAGAGCTTGATTGAAGACGCCAAGGTCATTTTGCATTCTGAGCCATTGTCAATCATTCTGATTTTTATCCTGCCACTGGACTTGGATGACTGTAGAAGAATGAGCCTGCTGACTTTGTGTGATTCTGTCTCATTTTAATCCAGTTCACATGCAAGTCAAGATATCACCTTGTGATGTAATTGGTGCTCTTTGAAAATGAAGGACAAACAGCAGCAGCAGCAGCAATAACTCTACCCTTCTCCTCTCTCTGATTATATCATTTCTGCTTTGACTTCATAGTCAATAAATATTAACTAAGCACATTGTGCTTAGTTTTCTTGGAAGGTGTTCACGATCTAATGGGGAGAGATATAGGGGGAAACGCGAAATCTAATGAAGGAGACATAGTATTATAAGATCTCATAATTTTAGAGGTAGGAAGGACTTCAGAGGACATTTTGCCCAATATCTTTATTTTATAGATGAGGAAAATGGTATATAGGTTAATTGATTTGTCATAAATAGAAGTGTTAGAGTTGATATTTGAACCTAGGTCTTCTGGCTAAAAAGATAATGTTCATTCCATAGTTCCATGCTCCTACTTCATTACAGTTGTATATGAGGTCTCTCATTTTTTTTTTTTTTTTTTTTTTTTTGTTAAAGCTTTTTATTTGTATAACATATGTATGGGTAGTTCCCCAACATTGATCTTTACAAAGCTTTCCATTACAAATTTTACCCCCAGTCCCCTCCCCTCCCCTAGATGGCAGGAAGTCCACTACATGCTAATAATGTTGAAATGCTTGAGAAGTTATGCAAGAAAAATCCTATCTACAAGAAAAAAAAAAAAGAATCAGAGAAAGGCAACACAATGCAAACAAATGTCAGTAGAGATCATGAAAATGTTATGTTGTAATCCATATTTCATTTCCCTCTCTCTGGGTGTATATGGTTTTCTTCAGTGAACAACTGGAACTGGTTTGAGACAATTCTTCGTTGCAGAGAGCCATGTCCATCAGAATTGATCATCATGTAATACTGTTGTTGCTGTGTATGATGATCTCCTGGTTCTGCTCGTTTCACTCGAGGTCTCTCATTTTTAAGGCCTAAATATTTTAAGTGATTTCTCCAACGCTATGCAATAAGTACTAGATTCAGGATTTAAAGCCATACCTTCTGACTCTGATTCCACCATACCTCTATTACCCAGTCTTCCCAATGACATTTGCTCAAGAGACCTGTAATATGTTGTCATTAGTAGCCTTCTCAATTGAAATCGTAGAGATTGTTAAAGCTAAATAGGATCTCCATTTAGTATTTGACCTTAAGATTTTCCAATATTATACCCATTTTATAGAGGAGTATATCATAAATGAGCATAATAAAATTTAGTTAATTGGTTGAAGTTTGTATAGCTAGCAAGTAATGGAAAAAGAAGGGAATGACTAGAATCCATGTTTTCTATTTTCTTGGGCAAAAACCCCTTCCTTTTTATACAAAATTTAAATTTTGTTGGATGTTGCTGGAATTGTGAGGATTCGATATGGCAGTCTTTCTGCCCTCATGGAATTCATACTTCAGTAGATTATATTAGACTATAGCAGCACTTCTACTGTGAATGGGTCTTAAATCTAGGACTTTTGTTTATTTTAGGTGTAGCCTGGAAGGACAAGGTTGCTGACCTTCGAGTGAAAATGGTGGAGAGAAAAGTGGTGTGGTTTGTGGTCACTGCCCTGGATGAGATTGCATGTGAGTACTCTGATTTCACTGTTTGGGTGTGTTACTCAATCCTATCGTAGGTTCCCTGGAATCTCTCTGCTCAAATCATTTTACTTACTGAGAGGCTGTGGAATGAAGAGTGATTCAGTTACAGTTCCAAATGTATACAAGAGATGGCTATTAAGATTGAATGTTGGATATACGAAGGGAATTTAGCCTTATGAAGGATTAATATTACAATTCAGAGGCTAAAAATAACCAAGTGAGTGATACCTACCTACTAGTGGACATTGCACATAAGAAACTGCTTGTGCAAAAGATCCCAAGATGAAAAAACATGGCTAAGTGTTCTAAATCATTCTCTGCCCTCTCCAGTGTTATAGGCAGTTATTTCCTCCACAGAAAATAGATTCCTCTGGCTAAATCTATAAGCTACAATAGGAATTTATCAGTTTCCATCTCTGAATTTGCCTGGGCCTAATTTTGGAGTCTATGTTTATCAGAGACCTAGATTGTAATTTGGAGGGATCTCATAAGATCCGTTCTTTCTCTCTGACTCTGCCAAATAGGAGGATAGCTTACTTTTTGCTTTAATCTCAAGAGAAATTCCTCTTTTGAATTGTATAAATATATTGGATTTAACATATCTTTTAACATGTATTATATATATTGGATTACTTGTTATCTAGGGGAGGGGGTGGGGGAAAGGAAGGGAAAATATGAAACACGAGGCTATCCAAGGGTCAATGTTGAAACATTATCTGTGCATATGTTTTGAAAATAAAAAAAGCTTTAAAAAGAAAAAAAAAGAAAAATTCCTTTTTGTCTCTGGAACATGTCCCTGTTTTCCATCCTCTGCAGTTAGGAAATTTTTACAGTAGTGTTAGCCTTTTACAGTATTGTTGGAGTAAAAGGGGGAAGTTGTAAAGAGGTGAATGTAGGTATAGTGTCAGTAGAAAAATTTCCTAACACTTAGAACCAACTCCAAGTAAAATGGGCTGGGTGCTAGATTTGGTTCCTTCCTCGAAGTCTTCATGCACAATCTGGAAGACCATTTCTTGAGTATATTATCCATGTGCCGCTGTAAGATCTCTTCCAACTACTGAATTCTTTAATTCTCTGAGATAATCTAATACACAAAGTGAGCTTATCACAGGATCATGATTTCATATATTGAGAGCCAGAAGGAGCTCCAAAGGTGATTTAGTCTAGACACACTGGACCAGAAGCAGAAGGAATCATCTTCCTGAATTCAAATATGGCCTCAGCCATTTATTAGATATGAGCTCCTGGGCAAGTCACTTAACCCTGTCTGCCTCAGTTTCCTCATTTGGAGAAGGAAATGACAAAGCATCCTACTATTTTTGTCAAGAAAACCTCAAAAGCGGTCACGAAGAGTCAGACAAAACTGAAAAAACTAAACCTTGTTTTATAGGAGTCTGGAGATGTAGAGTAGGAAGACACTTTGGAGAATATCTTTCATGCTTTTCATTTTACAAAGGGGGAAACTGAGGCTAACAAAAGGCCTGCCTGGATAGGTAGGAGGCAGGGCAGGATCTCTTCCCGTGGTCATCGCTGGGACTTCTTAGTTCTAGTTGCATTCATATACTACAATAGCCATGGTTCATGTTTTCAGGGAAGCCTTTCTAATTGGTTCTCATTGAACTTTAGAGGAAGGCTCTTTTTTGGCTTCTCTTGTGGTTAGCTTGTTTCCCTGTTTTCCCTAGAGATTGCTCTAAGCAGGAGTCTCTGGTCCTATGACTCCATCTTTCCTCTGGTGTGGGGGGTTCTTCAGCCTTCTGTTGGGAGCTTGGACAGCCTTGAGGAGGACCACCATAAGGAGGGCGGGACAGGTGGGGAGGGGAGGCCATTAGCCATTCTGGCTGTCTTTGTCAGGCTTTTGGCAGGATTTCTCCACAAGTGCTTCATCCCTCTCTCCCTGAAGCCTGTGAACTTTCTGGCTGACACAGTTTGGATGCCATCATGTGGTGAGAAAAACACCCAGGGAAGCCCAAAGGGATGGTGGGCAGTTCTTGACTTTTCTCTTTCCAGTCCTGGCACTGGTTTCCTAGCTCCTGCGAGGTAGGTAATGGGGCCCCTCTGTTTTATTTTCCAGGGCTGTTCAATCTTCGGGGATCAGACGTGGAGCACAATCCAGTATTTTTTTCCTATGCCATCATAGGCACAGACACAATCAGGTGAATGCAACCCAGAGCCATTCCTGTTTTGTTTTCCTGTTTTCCTCCTGAACCTGCCCTTGCTGTCTTCCTGCTCACTTCAGCACCATCAGCACTGCCTAGGGACATGCTAAGCGTGGCCAGTTAAAGTGGGCAGAGCTCTTCTCCCCCAAGGAGCTAGGTGCCCTGAGCTTTCTGCCTCCCTCCCCGCCAGTTCCACTGGACTCTGGGCTGCTGCCTGTTTGAAATGACTTCTTTCTGCTGCCTCAGACTATACAAAGTGATCTGTGGTTTCCTTCCACTTGTCAGGAAGTAAAGTCCCCTAAACCATAAGCAATAAGAAGTACACAAGTAGTGGTGCATTATACTCTCAGGGGCCGATGGCGTCTCTGGCTGTTCTCTTCCATTGGCTAAGGTTGTTCTCTTCCCCTTCCTTCCCTGTCACACTCCTTCTGTTGGCTGGCCCACTTCTCTTCAGGCTTTTTATTGATGGAGACCGGACCAAAGCACCTGATGTCAGGGAGCATCTACTGTTCAACTCCAGCCTGGCAGACGAGTTTAAAGTCCAAGTGGTTCCTTATAAATCCATTTTGACTGAGCTCAAGGCCATCTGCACCGGCCTCTCCCCAAAAGACAAAGTGTGGATCAGTGATAAAGCCAGCTATGCTGTGACCGAGGCCATTCCCAAGGTGGGTGCCATTTGCTCCTAGTCCTGGGTTGATTATCAGGTTACCCCAGTATGCTCAGGTTGCTGACTCCTAGTAATTCCTTTCAGAACTGAGCCCCATTGTCTGTTTCCATCTAATGTCCAGTCATCAGTTTCTTTGGAAACTGTTGTCAGATCAGAATGGTGTTTTTGCCCAATTTCTCTAGAACAAATTAGATTTGAAAGAGAAAGGGGAGGAAGAACCTGGAAGCCCGAGCACATGACAACCCCTTCTCTTCTCTCCCTCACCCCTTTCTGCTCCTGCAGCCAAAGCTTCTGTTCAGGAATAGGGAAATACAACAAACCCTGCAGAAATAATAGTGAGAAGCATTTACTTGCAAGCATATCTTTTCCTTTGAAAAGGACCAGGGTCCAGAGGAGGGATGTGCCAGGCTTCTGTTACCTGAGTGATTGAGCTTTGGAGAGTTCTGAGGACTCAACAAAAACTTTATGCTGTTTGTGGGCTAAGTGGGCAGAGTATTAGAGCTTGAGTCATGAGAGAATTCTGGACTCTCAAACTGAGGTCCATTCAGTAGATCCTTAGCCAGAAGAAATATTGCAATACCAGCCCTACCAACTAGAAAAGTATTAGAAGAGTCTAGGTTAAAAGTGATGAAGATCTATCTGTAGGAAGGTCATTATGGTATGAGTAAAGAGAAGATAATGGGGGAGAGAAATCTAGTGGAGGTTGAGTGGATGAGACTTGGCAACTCATTGGATGTAGAGGAGAAAGAATAGAAGATTTGTGGACAACTTGAAGAGGAACGAGTTTACAGGAAAAGAGAATGAGTTCCATTTTGGGCATGATTTGTTTGAGACGCCTATGGGACTTCCAGGAGTTGTCTAGGAGGCAATTGTTAATGTAGGAGCTGAATGAATGAAATGAATAAATGAATAAGCATTTAGCAGAGTCATCTGAATAGAGATGGAACCTGATTAGGTCCTTGAGAGAAAGCCCAGAAAGAGAAAAGAAGGGAAGACAAGATAGATCCCTGGAGAGTACTTACCCATCATGGGGTGAGATTTAAATGTTAATCTTGCAAAGGAGATTGAGAAGATGAGCAGTATAGGAAGAAAACCACAGAGAGTATCACAAATACATAAAGACAAGAGTCTATTCAGAAAGAGCGGGAGGTATAAAAGGATGAAATCTAGAAAAAGGCAATTGAATTGATGAGGAATAAGATCATCAGAGACTTTGGGGAGAAGGATAATAAAAGGGTAAGAATTGAGTGGGAGATCAGAAAGTGGAGGCACATAGTGTTGTTTTTCCCTAGGACTTTGGCTGTGAAGGGGAGGAAAGGGTCAAATCAGTTTTTTAAGGATGGGAGAGAAATTGGGCATGTTTGAAAGCAGAAGAAAAGGCATCAGTTAAGAAAGGTTGAAGATTGGATCAAGGGATAAGATTGGACACACAAATCGAGATACTGGTAGTAGAGGAATTGCCTCATCTTCTGAGATTGGAGAGAGAAGGCTATGTGGAATGCCACTGAGGCGATTTGTAATGGAGGGTTGGGAGGAGAAGGAGCTAATGAAGGATGACTTTTTTTCCCTTTTCAGTGAAGTTTGAGGCCACTGGTTTTGCTTGAGAAGGGAGTAAGGAATGGAAATGATGTCTTGAGAAGAGGGTTAGAACATTCACTTGTGTTAAATAGAGGTCAAGAGAGAGTTGATCAGAAAGAGTGATTGACATGTAGCAACAAGGACCCAGATGAGACTGGAAAACATAAATTTGCAGTAATTAAGTGCTTCCTTCTACTAGTGCTTAACAGCAAAGAAGCAGAAGCGAAGAAGGTAAAAGGAAAGTAACCTGAGGTTTGCAGAGGGATGAGAAGTAATGGGATAATGAGGCAGGGGATTGTTTCAAAGGCTCAGGGTACAGTGTGGTAGTGGAAGGAGAAGTCTCGAGAAAGCGCTTTTTTGCTTAGATCTATGGGTTTTTTCCTAAAAAAAATTCTTTGTTGTGACACGTGTTATACTTTTGATCCCTTTTGTGCCCATTAGAATATTTTTTCCTGTTGTAATAGTGACACCTACTGTGCCAACTAAATATCTCATTTCACTCTAGTATTTTAGAACTCTCTTCCTATAGCAAATTTCTTTTTGGTGAAAAAAAAATGATTCAAATTTGATATAGTTAATTTTTTTTTTTTTGAACAGAAGTATTCCTTGTCCTACTTGGTTCATGGGTGATAATGGCATGCATATGGGATAGATAGATAATTCTTTCAGTCTCATATAGCATTTTGAGTGATAAAAAAGAAGTGTCATAATTTTGATGGAAGGTATAATAAACTGACGTTTGAGAAACCTGGTTTTTATTTGTTTTAATTTTTAAATTCATTTTGTTTTATTAATTTATTTAGTTTTATCTTGGATAAGCCCTCAAAGTGAGAGTGTGGGATTAGGTGAGTTTTGAAGACCTTGAAGTCTTTGAAGTGCTAATGTTCTGTGATTATAATTTATTTTGGACAATGTAAAGATGGAATTTTAATTCTTTTCATAATTGACATAGGCTTAATTTTTAAATTTCCCCATAATTATTATGGTCTGTTCTCAATTATAGTCCACCAATTATAGTGCCATTCCTGGGAAAGAAAGGGCAAGTAATAGTAAGCATTGCTGGCAAGTCCCCACCAACACTGGGTTCCTAAAACTAGGGAGAGAATTTTGTTCTGTGCAGTGATAAAAAGGCTCACACTGCTAGAGAAATAAGTATTAGATGTCTTTCATTGAACTAATCATCATGGAGATCTTTTGGATACTTAGGACTGTTAGCAACCAGAAATCTAGCAAAGTGCTAGAGTTTTAGCAGAATTTTAAGGTAAGAAACATCCCCTCTCTCCATCTGAAATGGAATGTAAATTCTTTGAAGATGGAGATGACTTCATTTTTTTGTAGTCCTATATTACTAGCACAGCGCCTGGCATAACAGTTACTTACATGCCTACCTCTTGATAGATCGATTAAGGAGGGATTGAGTCAGAGATTTTCAGAACTGGAAGTGATGTTGTCAGTCATCTGTTTCAAATTTTTTATCAAAGGAATCCCCACTATTAGAGACTCAGTAAAGCATTCATTTGGACTTTAATTAAGTCCTTTCACTGAGATGGAATGAACTCTCTCCTGAGAAAGCCTACTTTGTCTTCAGATAGCTCTGGTAAAGGTTTTCTTTATTAGCATCCATCTTAAATTTGCCTTTTTGTAATACCCATCCACTCCTCTAGTTTACATTTTGGGATCAAGTAGAATAAATCTATTCCCTCTTCCACATGCCAGCTTTTAATATTTGAAGGTAGTTGTGGTTTCCCTTAGCTTACTTTTTTCTAAGCTAACCACCCCCAATTCCTTCATTGATCATTTCATAGAGCATGGGCCCCTTCACCTTCTGATTGCACTTCTTTGGGTGTTCTCTAGCTTTTTAAACTGGGGCATCCAGAACTGAACCCAGGAGTCAAAACATGGTAGAATGCAGAACTATCCCGTTCCTATTCCTGAAAGTTATGCTTCTCAGTACAGCACAAGAACACATTCTTTTTTTTTTTTTTTTGATTACCATATCACATTGTTAATCACATTGAATTTGCAGTCCACTAAGACTACAGTTTTTTTTTTTTTTTTTTTTTTTTTTTTCATATAAATTGTTGTCTGGCTCAATGCTTCTCCTCTCATTCTTCTAATGTTGATTTCTTAAATTCAAATAAATTTCCATTTAGCTCCACTAAATTTCATCTTACTAGGTTTGGCCCAATTTTGTAGCCCATCAAGACCTTTTTAGATCCTGACTGTCTTGCTATGTTTTAGCTCCCCTTCCTAGATTTGTTTCATCTGAAGATTTGAAAAGAATGCTATCTATGTTTTTAACCCAGTCATAGATAGAAATATTAAACAACTCAGGCCAAAGGACAGCTCTCTCATTTACTTTACTGGAGACCCTCTTTCAATCTGACATCAAACTATCAATGATTCCTCTTTGAGTCTGGCTATTCAACGAGTCTGGAATCTATTTGATTGTATGGTTATGTAGCCTACATTCTTTTATTTTTTTCCATAAGAATAGCATGAGATATTTTGTCAAATACTTTGCTGAAACCTAGATAAACTATGTTACATATTATCTTGCTATACCAGTTTAAGGAAAAAAAAAAAAAGGAAATGACAGTCTGGTGTGACCTATTCTTGATGAAATCCATCGTTTCCTTTTCTTGATGCTTAGTAATATCTTTTATATACATGCGTGTGTGTGTGTATATACATATATATACACATATATATGGATATGCATGTATTTATATACACATATGGGCATATGTATATACATGCATGCATTTTGTTGCATAATGTTCATATCTGAATATATGCCTCCTGCTGTCCCTCATTTCCAGCAAGCTTTCTTTTTTTAAACAAAGATTTAAAAAGAAAGAGGAAAAACTATTTAGCAAAATCAACCTACACATTGATGATGACTGACAATATATGCAGCATCTCAAGCCCAATAGTCCTTTACTTCTCCAAACAAAAGGGGAGGAAGAGCTACATTTTTCCAACCTTTATCCAGGAACAAGCTTGATTATGATAATTACACAGTGTCTAATTTCACTTTGTCCTCTATATTTATATTGTTTTGTTTGTGTATATTGTTTTCCTGATTCTGCTTATGTCACTCTGTACCAGTTTGTGTGTTTTTTCATACTTTTCTAATTTTCAAATATTCACAATTTCTTGTGGTGCAATAATTTTCTGTTTCATTCATGTATTTCTGTGTATTTAGCCATTCCCCAGTCAGTGGACACTTAGGTTTTTGACTACTAGTTATTTGCACATGCGCGCATGCACGCACACACACACATACTGTTGCTTCTGGGAATATTTTGGTGCATATAGGACTTTCTGTGTCTCCTTCTCCTTTTGGAAGCATTAGGATTTCTGAATTAAAGGTTTTAGATAGCTTAGTAATATTTTAAAGCATAATTTTAATTTGATTTCTAGAGTGGTTGGATCAATTTGTGGTATCAGTATGCATATTTTCTCACACTCATTCCAATGTTGATTAGCTTCATTTTTTCATCTTTGCCAATTTGTTGGATATTATAAGTAATTTGAAGCAATTTTTCATAGAATTCTTAGTAGTTTGGGGTAGTAGGTGGTATAGTGAGTGGATAGAGTGCTGAGCCTGGAGTCAGGAAGACCTGAGTTTAGATATGGCCTTAGATACTTAAGTTTTGAGACCTTGGACAAGTCACTTAACCTATTTGTCTCAATTTCTTCATCTGTAAAATGAACTAGAGAAGGAAATGGCAAATCACTCCAGTATCTTTAGCAAGAAAACCCCAAATGAGATCATTAAGAATTGGACATGCCTGAAGTAACTGAGCAACAGAGTTTTATGATGGGTAAAAAACAATTAACTGGGGAAATGTTTGATCTTCTGAGCATATTGATTTATTAAGCAATGCATCTTAGTTGCCTTGGAAATTTGGACTGTGCTACTTTCTTAGGTCAGGACTGGACCCCAATATAGGGAGAGATAGACTTATTATACATTAAAAACAATCAAATAAGACCAATTCATTAAAAGAAAACAATCATTATATAACATTAGATAATCTGATTTGTAATTGGAGGAGTTGGACATGGGAGAATGAATAGGTACAATTCTATGAAATCAGAAAAGGAAATGTTTAACTCTCCCCGTGTGTCTGTGAACAAAGGAAAATGGAAACAATAACTGATTAATATGGGGCCAATTTTCAGATAAGATGTATAGGTTGCTGAGATGTACAGTTGTACTTATTTCATCAGTCTTTGGATCTGACCACGTTTCTTGTCAGCACAACCCAGGTCTTTAGTAAAGAGTCTCCAAAAAGCAAGTAGAGGTGGTTCAGTTGCTCAGCTACGTAAGACTAAGTTCAAACAAAACAATACATTTTCTCCCAGTTCCCATAAATGAATGTTTTCTCATAAAACAGAATCTGAACTAGACCTATAATTGAATATAAAGGGAATTAACTCTAGAATTGAATCACAAGATGGAGTCAGTGTGGTTCACTCAATTCCCACAATTAATCACTTGCTGTCCTAATCCCCTCAATTCCTTCAGTTTGAAATTCTTTTGAGAATTACTTGTTCCCAAACAGAGGCTAGCCATCTTTTTTAATAATGTATCCTAGAGTTTTCTTAGAAATTGAAGTCAGGCTCCTTAATTTGCAGTTTGAAAATCAAGACCATATTCTAGGCCTTTTGTACCTTTTTTTTTTTTTTTTAATTTTCCATGACCTTTCATCTGCCAGTTTCTATGGTTCAGCAGTCACATATACCAATTTCTTCCCCTTCAAGTCCCTCAGAACTCAAGAGATATATTTCATTTGGTTCATAGAATCTAATTCATTAAGAGAAGCTAGTTGCTTTCTTACTATTTATCCTGAATATCAACTTCTATTTTTGTT
Organism: Myrmecobius fasciatus; assembly: GCA_023553655.1. Classification (NCBI taxonomy): domain Eukaryota; kingdom Metazoa; phylum Chordata; class Mammalia; order Dasyuromorphia; family Myrmecobiidae; genus Myrmecobius; species Myrmecobius fasciatus. The sequence goes on along the minus strand of JAJPUD010012585.1, from coordinate 32,799 downwards.
CTGAATATTCCATCCCATTCAAAGGTCATTCTCTTTGACACAATAAACAGAAGCCAAATAAGAATTAAGTAATTGTACCTTCTTTCTCTCTCCATTATCAGTTATCATTGTCCCATCTGCCTTAAGAAAATCCCTTCTGTAACATAGGACTGCACCACACTTTTTATGCATTCCATTGTCCACTTTTCATTTTATCTTCCATACACCTTTTTTTTGAAAAACAAAGTTGGGGAAAAAAACAAAAAACAAAAAACAAAACAACAAAGTTGGTTGGTATGTTTTATGTATTTATTTGCATTAGTCTCTTCAGATATCACTTCTTTTTTATCTTCTATCACAAACTCTAGAGTTTATGAATCCTGAGGATTTTATCATTTCTATCCCAGAAACCAGCTCCTTCCTTTATAAATCAGACAAATTGAAATCCCCCCTCTAGAATCCTCCTCCTTTTGAAGGATGAAATTTTTATTAAGTCACATTAAGAAATTGTTATTACTGCTTTTGGCAGAGAAAAAGTATCATCCTGGCTTTAGGGCCAACTCTAAATTCGTTATGGTTCTTCTCTTGCATACTATGATGATAAAAATCGCATCAATTTAATCTGCCACTGATCTTTTACCCAAATGTTCTCCACCATGCTTTCCTTTTTCCTGGTTTTCCTTTTAGGAGTATATCTCAAAATTGGAAGGACCTTAAGACATCATCTACTTCAATATCTTCCCCAATGCAGGAATTGCTTCCTTAACTGAATCCAGTTTTCCTTGTTATTGTCTCATTTTATTTTACTTTATTTTTGTCTTGTGAACAAAAGACTAGTCACTCACTTGCATTATGAACAAAAGACTAGTGTCTCCTATTAGTGTTAGAGCAATAGTCTTTTGTAAATACAAAGAGCAAAAATTGCAGCTCTTAGCAAGGGGTTCTTCACAAAAGTGGTCCTTTAGAGCATGACTGTGCTCACCAGAAGTCATTATTAAAGTCCTATCTGTCTTACGATGATGGGTTCTAACTGAATGGTGCTTTCTGCTGTAGGAACACCGCTGCTCCATGCCATATACCCCCATATGCATCTCAAAGGCTGTGAAGAACTCCACAGAGTCAGAAGGCATGAGGAGAGCCCATGTGAGTAAAAGTTTAAGATGTGTTTCCTGGCCCGCAAGAGAGGTTTTCCTCCTTAGAATTTGCAATCTCTGTATTGATCCTGAGCTCTGAGTCAGCAAGGTCTTTATTAGAGATAGTCCATGGCTTGCCTGCTATTCCATTATTGCCACGGTCCATGTTGGTCTGGTGTATGAAATTGTTCCTTTTCCTATTTGCCTTCTTTGTTGCAGAAATGGCTAGGGAGCAGGGGAGATTTGGGCTTCTAGTGTCCCTTTTCTGATTAAATCTTTCCTATAGAATTGTTGCTCTTCTCTAGAACACTGAAAAATGAGGTGGGCTCTGCATGTTCAGGCATAAGTTTTTTGGCACTGCTGTTATATTCTCATTAGTTACCCAATATGCCTCAAGGAAAGCTGGGATTTCCCCCTTTCTTCTCTCTGTTTTTAAATCTCAGCATCAATTATACATCTGTTTTTATCATTCTTTGTGTAGATCAAAGATGCTGTCGCCCTCTGTGAACTCTTTAACTGGCTGGAGAAAGAGGTTAGTTTTTTCTTTTTCTTTTTTTTTCCAGCAACATATTTTTGTATAACCCATGATGAATCTGTATTTCACATCTGTGAATCTGGAATTCTCTTCCTGTTTTCTAAACCAGGGATTTCAATCTAGGGCGGAACGCTGCTTGTTTGTTGTACTTTCTAGGATTGGTCCTGGTCATGGAACATTATCAAAAAACCCCACTTTTCTTCCACTTTGAATATTTTATTAAGGGGATTCAGGCAAGCAGATGTGGGAGGAGAGAGAAGGGTTGAAAATATCTTGGCTAATCATTTTTCCTTGGAAAGGAATTGCCTTGGAGTGCCTACAATTCCATTGTGCTGGCCCTTGCATAATCCTTATTTCCATGTATTTTTCAAAATGAAACTCTAAGATTTGTTACCATTTTTGTTAATTATCTATTTTTAAATCTAACTGTCCTTTTATGTAGTAATTAAGACCACAGGCAGCTAATTAATCATGAAAAGAGCCCTGGATTTGGAGCAAGAAGACCTGAATTTGAGTTCTGGCATTTAGAATGTAAGCTTCATGAGAACAGAGACTTAGCATAGTGCCTGGTACAAAGTAAACACTTAATTCTTACTGACTGACTCTGCCCATTCACTAGCTATGTGACTTCAGACAATTCCCCAAAACCCTCTGAGCTTCTTTTCTGAATTGAATTTTCAAGATTAGAATCCCTGTATTGCTTTACACAAAGTTGTTTTGAAAATTGAAGAAATAGAATACATGAAAATGCTTTGAAAAGCATGAAGTCCCATAATAATGTGCGTGGATACTTTCATGAGCTGAGATTTCATTGGTGTGAATATGCCCTCTTCCAATGCAGACCACATCTTCTTTCTTAGCAGACTGTTTCATGAGTTGCCATGATCAGAAACATCAGTCTCATGATGAACACCTCCATATTTAGCTAGGCTCATTTGTGGATGGTGATTTGTCATTGGACCCATACTTGTAACCTTTCCATTTGTTCTGCTGATATAAACTAGAACCTATTACATCCTACTTGTTAAGGATAGGATTTTAACTGGAAGTATTTAGTATTATATATTTTTCAGAAAAATGCATTATTGAAAATTAAAATTGGAACATGTGAGGTGGGACTGTAACTAAGAGTTCTAAGATGACCTAAGATCCTTGAACTTATTAAAAAAATTTTTTTTTTGGATAACTATTTTGACATAAATTGATTTCTTTGTCATTCTATATAATATATACATATATATGCACACACACACACACACATACACACACACACACACACATATTTAAAAACATTATTCTGAGAAGGGGCTTGGGGGCTTCACCAGACTTCTAAATGTGCCCAGAACACAAAAACCAGTTAACCTCTGATTTATAGTGAGGCCCTGATTAGTGAGAATAACAAAGCCTCTGAACTGGTTGTGTTGTTTATGTTGTGTGTTTCCACTGGGCTGGAACCAATTACCATGTTATTCCTAATTATAACTTCAAATAAGGAAATTCAGAAATATGCAGCCATTTCAGGGGACTCATTATTCTTACTGCTTGGAACTTAACTGTAGTCTAATCCCTACATTTCACAAATGGAAGTGAAACTTAAGAGAGTTTGGGGAGTGATTTACTCATGGTCACTATCTAGTTTGTGTTGAATCAGAATTAGAATCCAGGTCTTCTAGCTCCCTTTGTTCCATCATGCCAAAAGTATATTTCAATTCAAGCAATTTAGGTAAATTAGGTACTTTAAAAATCATGCACACACTGAACTGAAGAGGGCATATGCTGTATTTTTTAGAGCTGCATCTATCTGTAATCTAAGGCTTTAGAGTGAATTAAGCCTTTAGCTTGCCCTTTTCCTCTGTGAACAAGGTAATTAAATTAAGTTTTAATTTTCCAGCTGATTTACTTTCTACTTCCTTGTCAGGTTCCCAAAGGCAGTGTGACAGAGATCTCAGCAGCAGACAAGGCAGAGGAATTTCGTAGGTGAGAAATTCCAATGTTTTTCGGATCCTCTGATCTCCTGTTCTGGCACAGGGAGTCCGAGAGGCTGGCAGGCTGTGGGGAACATAGATTCTGAGACGGGTTGAAGGCCCTTAAGGATATTTAGGGGTCTGGTTAGTGCTAGCTGGGATTGACAGAGTTTTTCTGTTTCAGGCAACAGGTCGATTTTGTGGACCTCAGCTTTCCAACGATTTCCAGTACCGGACCCAATGGCGCCATCATTCACTACTCGTAAGGGATATGGAGGAGCCTGCCGGTGGCCTTCTTGCTGCTTCCATAGAGGAGTCTGATCAGGGGAGAAAAGTTACTTTGTGGGAGGCTGTTAGCACCATGTTAGATTTTCATCCAGCATATATTAAATTAGGGGAAATGCATTATTCCCTCCTTAAACCCATCCCACTTAGTGGGGAGGGCAGGCTCTTTTGATGATTGATAAACCCATTGCCTTTTAACCTGCCTCTTATCCCTGGGTATAAATGATAGTGTGTGCAGGACATTGATTCTGCAGCCAGAGGACTTGGATTCAGAACCCATCTCTGACCCTACCTGTGTGACATTGGGTAATTCCCTTCATCTCCCTGAGCCTGAATTTCCTTTCTCTCTCAAGTGAGGGATGAGCTCAATAGCCTTTGGGGTATCTTCCATGTCTAAGTCTATAATCTGTTGACTCCAAATTGAACAGAGTTGCCCAATATTTTGGAGGACCCAGGAGCTTTTTAAAAGGTATTTTATGAGCCTGTGAACCCTCCCTGGAAGGATAATATGTTGGTGCACTAATTTCAAAGGATCATGTACTTGATACAAATTTGATTTAATTCAATACCCATTCAATTCAGCAGTCATTAAGTACTCACCATAGTCCTAGCACTTAGGCACTAGGAGAGAGATGGAAATGATTAAGACAGGAACAGTTCCTACTCTTTAGAAACTTACAGTCTTCTGGAGTGTGATAAAATGGCATATGTAAATACTGATAATCCAATGGATTATCCAGTGGAGGCCATCTCAGAAGTAGGGGCCTCTCTTACAGACTTCCCATTGCTTGCTATTCCCAGACCATTCTCTTTCTTTTCTTTTTTAATGACTTTTATTTTATATCACAGCCACTTCTGGATAACCATCCCATAATTATGATAGGATTATTCTATTATTACAATATAATATTAGTTTCATCCATTAATTATCACATATACATTTCTTATTAAGATGAAATAATATTTGTAAAAGAGCTTAACACAATTCCTGGCACATAGTAAATGCTTATTTCTTTCCCTTGCTCCTCACCCACCTCAGCTACATAAATTATACTTCTTTGTAATGAAAAACCATTAATTAGGTAAAAACCAACTCTTTGAACTTTGCTAACAGATATGCTCTGAAAATTAAGTTTAATTGTAATGGACTATTACAGTGACTTTAGAATTCTTCATCATTCCAATCTTTTATGATATTGCCAGTGTGGCAGTGACATTGAAATAACATGGATGCTGATAACTTTTTTTTTTTTTTCCATATCTCAGTTCTGTTTTATCAGTGTGTTCTATGATTCCATTGTTTACCATTGTGTTACACACACACACACTTTTTAGACCTGGAAAAATGAACAGTGCTTGCTTTGTCATCTTAGAAAGAAAAATATGTTTTGAGTATTGAGGACTGAGAATGGGGGTATGTGTGATAACATTGGGCTAAGGAGAAAATAAAGATCATTCAGATCTAGAATTTTGTTTTTCTTGATACTGAAAGCAAAGCAAGTGCAACTCATGGAATATGACTTTGGGACCTCTCAAAACATGTTTCAATTCTAATCACTAAATATTTGAGCACTATATATTTGCCCAGAAATTGGCCTGGTCCTGTGAGTGAACCAAAGATGTATAATACATGTGATTGGGATGGTCATAGTCTAGTTGGGGAGAGGTGTTGATTCTTCAATTGATAAGAATAGCTAGAATAATTAACTTTTATTTACTTTCTTAGGCCAGTCCCAGAGACGAATAGAACATTATCCCTGAATGAAGTATACCTTATAGACTCAGGAGCCCAGTACAAGTAAGTGACTTGGAAAATTTGAGTCCAGTAATAGCAGGGGAAATTTATAACCCAGTTATCTAACTCCAGCTGAATTCTTTCTCCATTTTGTTATTTCCTTCCAATGGAGTCACTTTCATGACTTATCCCTTTCCCTTGAAATATCATAGTTGTGTGTCTATTCCCACAAAGGACAGTTTGATAGAAATATTAGTCATCAACAAGAAGCTATTATATGTTCATAAAGCACTGAATTTCTAGGAACTATCTGAAACTTCTTGGGTTCAGCCCATAAATAATAGGCAAGAGGTGACCTGGGGCTCTTGGAAAATGAGAAGGGATACTTCCCAACTTTTAAATGGCTCATTCTTATGACCTGTTATATATAGTTGATCTCCATGCTGAGCTCCTAGAAGACAATTTGCTGAAATTTGAATCAGCTCTCATGTGGGAGGATCTGAGAGAGGGAGGGAGAGCATATGTATAAATTTGCATATATTTGTGTGACTAATTATTGGTGATTTGAGACACACCCCAGAGCAGTGACTTTTAATGCTTCATTCCAAATGAAAATGGGGGTTAATGATAATGGAAAACTTAATTAAGAAACCATCCCTTTATCCTATTAGAAAATACAATTTTCCAGTTGAATTAATGGCCTAGCTATTAGTAATAATATCCTATGATGGAAGGTATAGGGCTGGCACAGGCAATGGCATAGGATTCTCTCAGCATAAAGGTTGTATTTTATCTATCATAATATGTGAAGGGGAAGGGGGAGGGAGACAGGAGATACTTATCTTAGCACTGCTGCTACCTGAGTGTGTAGCTTTGGACAAATGAGTTTTCTTCTCTCAGTTGTCTTCATTTTAAAAATCCACATTTAAAATGGTATCTCCCAAGTCTTCTTTTATCTCTGATTTTTTTATTCTCTGAAGGACAGTGCTTTCAGGCACCTAGGATCTCTTTTTCATGCATACCACCATTTTTTAGGTTGAAGCATTAATTCTTCAGTCCCTGTTCACCTTGGCTAGTCCCAACTGGGATGTTTGCTACAAGATGCAAGCTTCTCTCAATTTTTTTCTCATAATAAATATTTTTTAGTGAGATCACAAATTAAAAACCATAAGGAGACAGAAAGAAAGATCTACAGACATTGGGGATGAGATCTAGCTAGATATGGCCACAGAGCATTCCAGCACAGTTTCTCTCTCATTAATGACATCTTCTACCAAACCATTGATTTATTCCAGGCCAGGAGGTATGTTTCAGGATGCTGCCTAAGCTCATTCCCATGTTGGATACATTTTTAGATAGAGTGTCCTTCTTTTTCCTTTTCAACAAAGGCTTGGATTGACTTGTTTTTGTCCTTCCTTTTGGAAAGGGATGGAACAACGGATGTGACGCGAACTATGCACTTTGGGACCCCATCAGCATATGAAAAGGTAAGCCCTTCTAGGATATAGTGACAATGAATTTGAAAAGCAGCTTCTGATTTTTTTTTTTTTTTTAACCAAAGGAGCAATACTTTTATGAAAGATATTTTGGAAATAGTAAAATTTTATGTAGGTCAGTGAAACAGCTTGTTACCATGGAATCAGGATTACCAACTTTATGGGTTATTTGATTAAAGGTACTTTCTTAAGGTCAAGGTGACAAAGATTCTATTTTGTTTCTCCTTGACATGAATCACTGAGAACAATGGGTTCTTCTAGTGATGGTCTCTTGTCTCCTGACAGTTGAGTATTGAAGTTTTCTGACTTTTCTTTGTAAAATTTGATATTATTTTAATGATACATTTTGTTTTTATATCGCATTTCTGAATATATCTGTCCTCCACTCATCCAGTCTTCCCTCATAATAAAGATTAAAAATAAAATGAAAGAGAAGATGGAAATACACTGTTTCATGTTCATAGTACTATATTTGCAAAGAAAGGAAGGAAGTGCATTTTCTTACCTCTTTTTAGCCCAGTGGGTTTGATTTTGAAAACTCCTTTGGTCCAGAATTCAGATCAATCTTACCTGGATGAGTCCTATACCACAATTTGTAGACAGACACTATTGTGTTTCTGACAAAAGCATGTGCTTTCCTAGATCATGATGAAAAGCAGCATGGGATTATCCCAGAACATGGGTTCAGAAAATATAGTATAGGAGGAAATAGTAAGGGAAACAAGCATTTATTAGGTACTTATTGTGTGGCAGGCACTGAGCTAAATGCTTTAGAAGTGTTATTACATTTGAACTGACTTCCTAAATTGACTTTTCTTATTTCTTGCCTCTTTCCCTGTTTCATTTTGAAAATTGGCACTTTGGAAAGAACTCTGGATTGAGCTCTGGATGTGGCTTTCTAAAGTGAGGGGTCACTTTTGGAGGCTATGCAAAGATCACTGAACTAGAGACTTGGGCTCAAGCTTGGTCTCAGGAAAAAAGATGAAAAAATGCACTTCCATCTTTGCAGAGGTGGGTGGGGATTTATGAGAATGGAACATTGCATGCGCTTACCAGCTGATTGGTTGATAATCTGGGCTGTTTTTTCCTGACTCTTATTGTTTATTACAAGGTCTAGGTGATGGAGTAGGGGAGAGAGTAGTATATATTTAGAAATAAAGTAATTATTAAAAGATATGATTAAAAATTTTTTTAAAGGATGACTTGATTTCTAATCTTGGTTCTACCATTTGATAACTGTTGCAAGTCATTTCTCAGATGGAAAAGGGGGCTGAAAGCTGATCTAACTAATATAGTGATTTTATCATACCTCTTGATCTCAGAGTTTTGTTGTGAGATTCAAATGAAGATATTGAAGTGTAATATACCTATTGTGTTGCTTTTGTTATCTTTGGAACATTTCTTTTGTAAGTTCATTTTTTAAAGGGATTCCTGAAAATCACTTTGAGCTAGGTCTCCCCTTTTCCTTTTTCTTGTGATTTTCTGCATGATATAAGTGTCCATAATCAGAGAACATGAAGGAGCTTGTTTTTTCTCTTCATCCCTGCCTGTAGCTGATGCTCTGGGCTCCAGTTCCTTATTATACTTTCTGCTTTGTAGGAGTGCTTCACATATGTCCTCAAGGGCCACATAGCTGTGAGTGCTGCCATTTTCCCAACTGGAACCAAAGGTAAATGATTATGCCTGCCATTGAGCATGGACTTTGGAGGCTTTTTCTTCTGGTGTGATCATGGGAGAGATCAATGAATGGTCTTTCACAGTACCAAGAAGTACTGGAATCTCTTAAATTCAAATAGAAAAGGCTGTCCTTTATTGAGCAGGAGCATGTTTTAAGTGCTCTCTTAACTGTAAGATATATTAAAAGGTGTAAGTTCAAATCTGGCCCTGACACCGTGTCAGGGTAAATCACTTAATCTCCCTGAGTCTTAATTCTTTCCATTGTACGATGCTGCGTTAATTACTGTTTGGGTAAAAAGAAATCAGAAAGCAAAATAATATTGTGATTATTTTATATTGTTTGCAGATACTGTGTGATGTGATGGAGGCAGAGTGGTGTTATATTGAAAGGGTCCTGGATTTTGAGTCTGGAGACCTAGAGGATTCAAGTCTTTCACTGGGTAGCTGTGGGAGCTTAGCAAGTCACTGAATTTTTATGGGCCCCATTTCCTTCATCTGACAAGAGGACAGTGTTTGTATTATTATGTAGCTCTATGCACAGTGCCTGGCACATAGTGCTTAATAAATCCTTGACTGACTGATAGATACTAGCTGCTTCTAGAATTGTTGGGAAGATTAGAAAAGAGTTCCATAAAAGGAATGCTCTTAGATTCAGAAAACTTGGGGTCACAGCTTGACGAGAACTATTCATGAGTGTGACTTTTTTTTTTTTTTTTTTGCTTTTTGCTGAGGCAATTGGGGTTAAGTGACTTGCCCAGACTCACACAGCTAGGAAGTGTCTGAGACCAGATTTGAACTGAGGTCCTCCTGACTTCAGGGCTGGTGCTCTAACCACTGCGCCACCTAGCTGCCCCATGAGTGTGACTTTTTGGGAACTTAATTTTCTCATCTGAAAAGGGTAGGAAAATTCTTGTTCACTGGTTTGGGAAAAGCAAAGCACTTAGAAATCATAAAATGCTAATCACTATACTGTAAACATGAACTATTGTTTTGTAGCCAACTCTAAAGCACTATTCAACAATTTTTTTTATTTTATTTTTTTCTCAATTACATATAGATAGACATCTTTAACATTCCTTTTTAAAAATGTTGAGTTGTAAATTCTCTTCTTTCACCGTTCCTTGAGAGGGCAAACAGTTTGATGTAGATTATACATGTGAACCATTGCCAGATTAGCCACGTTGTAGCAAATATGTTGTTTTAAAAAGATATATTTTTCCATTGAAATGTTTTGTTTTACTGTCACATGCATCTCTTACCTCTCCTTTTCTCAATCGTGTCTCTCTGCCTCCACCCCAAACTTACTTTATGGTATAAAGAAATAGTTGAAAATATTTTTATGAAAAAAAAAAAAAGCTAAAATATCTGATAGAGTGACTGTCGAACAAACATTGCATAGCATCATTATTATACTAGGCCCCTGAACCATTTGAAACAAGGAGGGAAGTGTATGTTTCACTGTCTGTTCTGGGACCATCTTTGCTTTTACGGTTTCTCAAGTAAATCTTCCTATTCATTATCTTTCTTGTTTATATAGCAAACATTCATTAAACCTCCACTGTGTTGTACTTAGGGGAGATCAATAAGACATAATGCCTATGCTCATGGAGCTTATAGTCTGATAAGGGAATATAAGGACATGCATAATTTAATATAAAGGAGAATAAGAAAAGCGCAAAGAAAAAAAATAAAGTACTATGGAAAATCTGATCGTTTTGAAACAGGGAATCTGAAAATTTTATAGGGCAGGGAGGGCTGGGTTTGAGTTGAGATAGACCTTAAAAGACAAGGTTAATAGGTGGAGATACCATTTTATTATGTGAGTATTACTACTTCGGAGGGTGGGAAAATAGATTCAAAAATTATATTCCTGCTTATGTTTTATACATAGTATAAAGTATGCAATATTATAATAATAATTCATAAACAACTCTAGTTTTTATAGGACTTTTAGCTTTCCTTAAACCTAGTGACATTTATGCAAGTTATATTGTGTTTGGCAGATGAGGAAATTGAGGTTGAGAGGTTTGAGTGACTTATCACCTGGCTAGCAAGGGAGCAGATCTGGACCAGACTCCAGCTCTCCGTGTAACAATTCTTTCCACTCTCCTTGTGCCTCTCAGTCGTGACTTGGCTTTTATGCTATAACTGAAAGGATTCCTTCTCATTCCTCAGGGCACCTTCTCGATTCCTTTGCTCGTTCTGCCTTATGGGACTCTGGCCTGGATTATCTGCACGGGACAGGCCACGGTGTGGGCTCCTTCCTGAATGTTCATGAGGGTCCTTGTGGCATTAGTTATAAAACTTTCTCTGACGAGCCTCTGGAGGCTGGCATGATTGTCACCGATGGTAAGTAGTGGGTTTCCCCCCAGAGATCAGCTTATAACTATACTGGTTTGTTACTTGAGTCAAGAAGTTGAGGATGGGGAAGGAGGGCATGATATGATTGAACCATAAATCATGGCGCTGTTGAGTTCTGTTTTCTCAAATGGACCTCAGAATTCTTGGAACAGGCCCTGCCTGGAGACGATGGGATCCTGGAGGAGGTTGTTGAATCTGCAAATCAGCTCTAGGTAATAATCTTGTGTCTCTCCAGAACCTGGATATTATGAAGATGGATCTTTTGGAATCCGGATTGAGAATGTTGTACTAGTGGTTTCCACAAAGACAAAGGTGAGATTACTTGTAAACCTCCCCTGTTTCCTTTTACCTCCCACTCCCTTGAGAAAGTCTCAAGCCTTTCATAAGATCAGAATCCTGAAGAGGAGACATGCTTTTATGTGTGTTTTGGACTGGGAGCATCTTAGTAATTGAGCTTCCTGTTTTCCCTGAAATTTGCTGCCTTTGGGCACATCCTTCAGATTCAGTTTCCTCTTTGTGAAATTCTAGAAATTTAAGATTTTGCTGCTCAAAGTGTGTGAAGATAGGCCTGGCGTGTGACTACAATGATGAGGGTTCTGTTAAACCTGCTATCCCATGCCTGCAGATAGATTTATTCACACTGTCCTGGTATCAGGGCCTAGCCCGACAGGTAGGAGTTAGTTCTGTCCTTGGTACCTATGTTATGAAGAGATTCATGTGAATCAAGGACTTGTTTAGTCTTAAAGTTTGATGATATTTCTGGGAAATGTCACATTGTAGGGAGGGGTCTCCTCAATCCCTTGTTCTAAATTTGAGCCATTCTTATTCTCACTAAAAATGGGAATTGGCTTCCAACACATTTCTTCTTGGTCACATCTAATCTGAGCTGAGCCCGCTAAAGCGTTCTCGTGATGTTGTTTATAGAAAGTACATCATGATAGTGACATTCTGGTTTAAAGGATTAAAAGTTCCTGTTTCCTTCCTTCCTTCCTTCCCTACACAGTATAACTTCAATAACCGGGGAAGCTTGACTTTTGAGCCCCTGACATTGGTTCCGATACAGACCAAAATGATAGATGTGGATTTGCTGACACAGAAAGAGGTAAGATTAAGGGCATTGGGAGTTACGGGTGGGGATATTTTCTCATTCTCTTCTCTTCCTATTTTTTTAATTGAGGGGCCAAATCTTCATTTTCCAAATCTGAATATCTTTGATTGTTCAAAGGCAAACATTTTAAAAATAATGTAAAACAACAAACAAACAAACAAAAAAACACCCGGCTGGCATTTGGTAGATCTGCTAGTTGTATTGCAGACTCACCGTGTGGCCTTTGAAATTTCTTTTTTTCTTTTGGCTTAATTTCCCCTTGTAAAATGACATAGTTGGACCAGATGACTTCTGTGATCTCCAGGAGACATTATTTGATTCTCTTTTGTCTGGGGGCTACACAGATGAATACTGTGGCTTCATTAATTTCCCTGTATATAGGACTGGCTGCTTGTGGTTTGTGAAACACAGAGAAAATGGAGTACTGAGGACTTTTACTGTGCTGCTGACTCTCTGCTAGGCTTTCCTGCTAATGAGGAGACAAAGTGTTAATAGTTGTGGGCGTATTTGTACAGAGTGTATGCCCACATGGTGACAGATTTGACATTCCTATTCTGGGACATGATTCTCACTTATCAAGCCCAGAAAAATCAAAATACTTTGTCATCTTAGCATGGGACAAGCAAGCAGGATAGGAGCACTAAGCAAGGGGCCGGTACCTGGAGCTCCGATGGCTCAGTAGTCAACAGGTCCAGAGTCTTTGTCCTAGAGTGAAACTGGAGAAGAGTTAAAGGGATGTGAAGGTCGGAGCAAGGTCAGAGGGAGGAAGTAGCTGGTGTCTGGACATGCAGAATCATGCAGGTCATGGCAAATACTAGGTAAAAAATTGAGCAGATAAAACAGGGCCCGAGGGATCCTAGATCCAAATGGGTAAAGCAGAGTGGGTAGGCAAAAGTCTCAGCTTGTATGTAAACACTGTTAAAGCTCTATACTTTACTATAGTTAGTCTAGAGCTTTGTGGGTCAACAAACATACTTACTAAATGCCAGGCATTGTCCTAAGCACTAGGGATATCAGTAGGAGCAGAAAGAAGTAAAGTCCTTGCCCTTGAAGAACTTACACCCTAGGAAGGAAGATAGCACTTAAAGGAAGCTGGAAAGAGTGGAGTGGGATGGGGTGAGATGAAGGTACCAGGAGTGTGGTCTGGAGAGGAATGAAGGTAGGACTGGCGTGGGGTTCTTTAATGGAAGTTCTGGGAGGAGCCAGAGCATCCTTCCAATGGGCGAATTCCAAGACTGGAGGATGAAGGAGTTTCTGGGACGTGGTAGAGGGACATGCTGAATGTAGCTTGGAGAGGAAAATAAGGACCTTTAGCTGGAGGGGAAGAAAGGATGGAGAAAAGCAATTCCAGTCATCTTTCCTGCATGAATGAAGTAAAATGTCATGTAGAAAACATGATGCTGGAGCCTTTGGCAATAATAATATACTTTCTGGGGCAGCTAGGTAGTTCAGTGGGCAGAGCACCAGCCCTGAAGTCAGGAGGATCTGAGTTCAAATTTGGTCTCAGACACTTAATATTCCCTAGCTATATGACCCTAGGCAAGTCACTTAATCTCAATTGCCTCAGCAACACACACACACACACACACACACACACACACACACACTCTCTCTCTCTCTCTCTCTCTCTCTCTCTCTCTCTCTCTCTCTCTCTCTCTCTTTCTCTCTCTTTCTCTCTCACTCACACACTTTCTGCCTCTCCTTTTCCATGGACTGTCTGACTTTGAAGCCTTTCATGCTTGTTTTGCTGAGGTAAGGGGAGTGAAAGCATGACTCTGGGACCCAGCCTTTCCTCTCTGACACAGACTTGCCACTGATCATCCCCACAGTTGTAATGGATGCTGTGTCATTGGACAGTTCTGTGGTATATCTGGGGATGAGGGTGAGATGAGCAAGGAAATGATACTTTTAGCCTCTAGAAGGAGATAGCCCAGAACTGACCAGACCTTGTGGTTCTTCAAGTAGACCAGATCTTCCTGTCTCCCTCCCTCCTCTGTCCAAGGGCTCCATGGTCCTGTGAGTGCAGACTAGCTTTCACACATCGAACCCCTGCTTCTCCTCATTTACATGTGTGGAGACCAGGTTGCCCTTACACTTGGAATCAGGTAACAAGGTCAGATCTTGCCTCAGAGACTTAATCTCTGTGTGATCTATGACAAACCACTTAACTGCTCTCCACCTCAGTTTTTTCATCTATTCAATTGAAAGTAAGAGTAATTGCTAATTATTTATGTAGTGTTTTAAAGTTTATAAACACTTTAAAATATCTCCCTCTAGGAGGTGGCTATTATTTTTATTTCCATTTTACAAATGGGGAAACTGAGGCATATAAATGTTAAGTAATTTGCTCAAGGTTATACAGTTAGTAAGTATCTGAGATCTTTTACCTCTGGCTCAAGAAACTGTAGTAATTGAATTTGACCACAGCCCAGTAAAGTCATCTTGGGATGGGCTAAACCAGGTTGAGATTAACGGATAGTCCTCAGACTCATTGGTGAGTTAGGAAAATGTTTGCCCTAAGCAGGTGAAGACTTCCCCTGCTGCTGGAATGGGCAGCTGAAGACTAGCTGCCCCAGGGCTTACCTTTTCTTAGGAACTTTCTTCTGACCCCTTGTGGCCAAAAGCTCAGGGCCTTTGCCCATGGTTAAGTGCTCAGGTATATAGGAGTGAATAAATTTCTTTGTCTCTGTCCTTTTTTTTTTTTTTTTTTTTTGCAGTGTGACTGGCTCAACAATTATCACAAAACCTGCAGGGAAGTGATTGGGAAGGAACTGCAGAAGCAGGGGCGACAGGAAGCTCTGGAGTGGCTAATCAGAGAAACAAACCCGATTTCCATGCAGCACTAACGCCACTTGATTATTATTATTATTTTTTAAAATTTGCTTTTGGGAATGAAGTAAATATGACACATTCCTGACACTTTTCGACCTCCCCTTTCCTCCCTCTGCTTCCTTTTCTCTGAGTCCAAGAAGAACTGAAGAAACCTTCTTTGAGAGCCACTTGGAAAAACACTTGTTCTTTTTTTTTTTTTTTTAAAGAAATTGTCGAGAATAAGCCAAGAGTTAAAGCACTGCACCATGAGTACAGGTGCCTCAAAACCAAACACATGGTCAGGGTTGCTCGCAGGAAGGCCCTGCGCGCTGGCTGGTCACCATGAAACAATCACTGCTCTTTGACAGGATCCTGTTCCAGGTTCCAGGTGCTAGCATGTTTTTAATGATAACTGCAATGTTCATGAAGATATATTTATGATCAATGAATAAAAAATAGCAAAACTAACCATTGCCTTCTGTTCTCTTCTTACCATTCTTATTAGGGTGCTATTCCTTGCCAGTTCACAAAAACTATTTTTTGGTATGGTCTTCCAACAAAGGTCTTCATGTGGGAAGTCACCATGGAGGAAAACTCAAGCCAACACCATTCGTTTATTTATTCACTCAATGTGTTGTCCCTTCTTAGATTACATAGTATTTTGACTGTTGACTCAAGCAATCCTGGAAGTGTTTAGCTCTTGGGGCAGCTAGTGGATTTGAAGGGGAATTACTAGGAAAACACCATAATTGATTGCTTCCTATTTATTGATTAGGACTAGTGTGGGTCCAGGCCACCAGGTGAAAGGGCAACAGAGCAGATCCATGACTGATCATGTGATGGTGTGGTCCTAACTTGGATTAAGTGCCCCTCAAATTACATTCAGCCTGGCTTCTTTTCCCAAAGATCACCAAATCCTCCATAGCCTGGAAAAAGTATTAGCCATCTCAAGTACAGATTATATTTGAAACCTCTCCAAGAATGAAAAGCATATAGGTTTTACAGTAGCATTATAATTGTTGATCCATCAAAGATCAAATGTTAGATGGTCTTATTTCAAAATTGCTTTTTCAAGTCTAGGTTTTGCAGGCTCATAGCCATTTTCTGCTTGAATGGTTTGAAGTGTATTCATTGTGTTATTTTTTTGTTACCCTCTTTCCTCCCAATCCCCTCCCACAAGGCCTTAGCTTTTCCTAGGAGACTCAAGCAATTGCCTGTGATCCTTTTCAATTTTTCCTCTCTCAGGATCTGGGAGTAGTGAGGTGCAGCCGATTTTCAGTTTAAACAGACTGTAACTCAAGTGTAACGGTAACTCCAATATTTGTCCAGCAGGCTATTAAACCTGTCACTTCACAAGGAAACCTTCAGAGTGAAGTTTGATTTAATTGGATCAAGCCAAGAAAACAAAAAGTATTCAGGTGTTGCTGCCTGTTGGGAGCTTCCTGCTAGAGTCCTACGTCAGTTTGGCATTTTGGACTAAGAGAAATAAACTGGACAAGATGACCCCATAAAGATTGAGGACAAAAATAAAACTGTAATGTGCAGGAGCTCAGAGAGAAGATTGGGTGATAAAAATATACCTCATATGAGATGTTCTTTCTCAGTTTTATATAAATAATAAAAATATCTGGTTAGAGAAAAGGCATTAGATATAAGCAGGAGCCTAACCCAAAGGGAGGAGAGCTTGTTTCTTAGCCTCAATTTATCCTTCCAGTGAAATTACATTGATAAGGCAGGAAGATCCCAAGAAGAAGAGAGATGAATGTGGGTCCTCACCTTAAATGCCCAAAGATTCAATTCATCTGAGATCATTCAGACCCTAATAATGCAGATCAAAGTCAATAAGATTTGTGCCTTCAAAGGAAAACATGCTCTCCCAACATCAATAAAACTAGTTACATGAAGGGATGTAAAAAGTTATTATAGCATCACCGGTTCAGTAGTACTTAAAGCTCACTTTTCCACATTCATTTGGAGATAGTAGCAGGTGCTGGTTTGAAAAGTGGGGCTATCAGTCCAATAGTTTGTCATCTGGATCCTCCCTTAAAGGATGAAATTTTTTTTTTTTTAAATTAGGTTATAATCTCTAGCCAAAAGAATGGTCTTGGTTCTCATGTTCCCTGTGCTTAAAGTTTCCCAATCCCACAAAGAGGAGTCACTGGATAGCTAAACAAAACAGAAGCCAAGATCAGGTCCTTGATGCTCTCCAAGTAGGAACTGTGCAATGTTATTGGTGTTGCTTTTTTGTTTTTCCTCCTTCCCTCTCTGTCTCTCTTATTTCTTTTTCTCTTCTTCCCATCCTCCCTCTCTCCTTCCCTCCTTTCCTTCATCCCCTTCCTCTCTCTCTCTCTGTCTCTTCCCCTCCCTTCTTCCCCTAGACAGGATTTTATACCTAGAAAATGGTAGGATTAATTAGAAATTGAGGATGAAATGAATGATTTCTTAGATTGTAAAATCTTAAAGATTAGAGTTTAAGTACATAATTTTATACATTGTAGCCCTCAATATACAGACCTTTAAGAGACAAAGACTGATGTGGTAATAAATGGAACTTCTGCCTTAAAAATATTTCTCGTGCCTGCTTATTTCAAGTTATAAACATAGTGCTTGTTTTCCAAAGCAAAATAATTTGTATCCTAATGGATACATCTGATCCCATGAATTCTCTATATACCAGTGAGAGTGATCAGCTCTTTCTCTAGACTTGAGTTCAAATGTTGACCTCAGATACTAGCTTTGTAAACCTGAGCAAATTATTTAACCCCCATTTGCTTTAGTTTCTTCATCTGCAAAATATAAATTAATATGTACTAATATAAATCAATATAAACATAAGTAAATGTATAAATAATATAAAAGCACTTACTTCCCAGAGTTTTGAGGATCAAGTGAGAGAACAATTATAAAATGCTTTACACAATATCTGGCACAGTGTCACATAAATATTTGCTATTCTCTATATAATGAATCTAGATCTTGATTCCAAGTCCTTCCCTCTATTCAATATACCAGGTTACTACTTTAATAGAACAATAAACATGAGGTACTATAGAGTAATAGTTTCAATTCTTCTAATAGATATCTATTCTTTTTTTCCTTTTCTTTCTTTTTTCTTTTTTTTTTTTTTTTTTTTGGCTGAGGCAATAAGTGACTTGGCCAGGGTCACACAGTTAGGAAGTGTTAAGTGTCTGAGATCATATTTGAACTTAGGTCCTCCTGACTTCAGGGCTGGTGTTCTATCCACTGCATTAACTAACTGCCTCAATGGACATGTATTCTAACACATCTAGTCTAATAGATTTTCTTATTGTTCAATCATGTCCAACTCTTTGTTACCCCATTTAGACTGACTTTTAGTCTCCCTGATTCTAGACCTGGCACTCTATGCACTGTGCTACCTAACCATTCTAGTCTAATAGATACATCTCTAAATGAGTTGTGCTGGAGTCATATCAGGAAAACCCTAAATAGAGGTTAGCCAACTCTCCACTAATGAAAAGAAGTGATTGAGATGACCACAGGAAGATCAGTGAATTCAGGCTTAGGAGACAGAGTTTTAGGCCCACATTGGCTACATCCATAGTGTGATCTTGGGCAAATTTTTATTTATTTATTTTTATTATAATTATTTTTATTTTTATTAAAGCTTTTTATTTGTAAAACATGTGTATGGGTAATTTTTCAACACTGACCCTTACAAAGCTTTCTGTTACAAATTTTTCCCCCCTACTCCCCACCCCTCCCCTAGATGGCAGGATATCCACTACATGTTAATTATGTTAAAATACTTGACAAATCGAATATGTGTATATATATTTTTACAGTTATCTTGCTGTGCAAGGAAAGTCAGATCTACAATCAAAAAAATCTGAGAAGGGAAACATAATGCAAGCAAACATTGATAGAGAACATGAAAATGTTATGTTGTGGTCCACATTCAGATCCCTCTCTCTGGGTGTATATGGCTTTCTTCATCACTGAACAATTGGAACTGGTTTGAAACATTTCATTGTTGAAGAGTGTTGGGCAAATTTTTAAATGAGAAGCTTGGAGCCAATAATCTTTGACATCCCTTGCAACTCTAATATCTTATGATAAAATTGTTTCTCCAGTGTCAGATTTATTGGCATTGGCTCTCTTAGATGAATACATGAAGGGCC
Organism: Myrmecobius fasciatus; assembly: GCA_023553655.1. Lineage (NCBI taxonomy): Eukaryota > Metazoa > Chordata > Mammalia > Dasyuromorphia > Myrmecobiidae > Myrmecobius > Myrmecobius fasciatus. The sequence goes on along the minus strand of JAJPUD010012585.1, from coordinate 13,555 downwards.
AAACTAACACAGAGTCAAGGTTAAAGATATAGCTGGGAAGGTCCTCCCAGAGATTCATCAATTCTGACCCCGTGACTCAAAAGTCAGCATCCCTGTGATCTCCTCTTCTTCAGGTGGCTAAAAGAATATTGTGAGACTTTGCTGTCCATTCAGGCTGCCTTCTCTATGGTAAGGACAAAATCTGCAGGATCTGAGCTTTCACATGCCATGCTAGGAGAAAATTGTAACTTGTTCTCTCTAGGGGATCCTGACAGAGAACTGGGTTAGTGTTTAATTAAGCTGCCTATAAACTGTGCTGGGGCGTCTGGGAAAGAACTTGAATGTTGCAATTAAAGCCAGGGGCTATATTTTTGTCTTAGATTCTCCATGGGGGGGTTTGCGAGTTAGAGTCAAGTTTGCATTTTGTTTGGGGTTTGCTGTCTTCTCTGTTTCCTTTCGATCACTATGAATGGTGTTGCAGAAGCACAAAATGCATAGAACTGGAGAAAATGGATTTAATATTTTCCCTTCAAGTCTTTCCTCAGAGAAGTGGAGATTTGTTACTGGATGATAGATTTATAGAATCACTGAATATTTGAGTTGATAATATTGTAATAAGCATAAAAATAATTCACTCTTACATAATGCTTTGAGTACTTGCCTCAAAACAATCATGTGAGGTAGGTATTGTCATCCCTGTTTTATAGATAAAGAAACTGAAATTCAGAGATGAAAAAGGGATTGAACCAGGAACTCCCACTTGGTAAATAAAGCAGTTAGCAGAGGTGGGGCAATGGTTAGAATGCTGACAGTGTCAGAAAGACACTTACTTGTTTGTGTGACCCTGAGCAAGCCATTTAATTTCTGTTTGCCTCACTTTCCTCATCTGTAAAAAGGAGATATAAGAGCACCTACCTTACAGGGTTGTTATAGGGATATGTAAAGAGCTAACCTTAAAGCAATATGTAAATATTATTGTTAAGTTTCAGAGCTGAAATTTTCTGATAGAATTATAAAGGATTTTTGATATTATTTAGTCCAATCCTTTCAATATATAGATATTTTAAGAAGTGCTTTTCTGGGAAGGTGACTAACATAATAAAACATTGTTAAACAGATGTATCAGAAATTATTAATCCAAGTATTTGTCTCTAGAATCAGCAACTTGGGCTCCTAGATAACTTATTCTAGGGAATGTATTGCTCAACTAGTATTAGAGGCTTGGATTTAGAGCCAGAAGATCTGAGTTCTAGTATCAGAAGACCTGATTTTTAGTTCCAGAAGACCTGACTTCTAGTCCCAGAAGACCTGAAATCTAGTTCCAGAAGATCTAGCTTCTAGTCTCAGAAGACCTGAGTTCTAGTTCTAGAAAACCTGTGTTCTAATCCCAGGAGTTTTGAGTTCTAGTTCTAGAACACCTAGGCTCTAGTCCCAGGGCCTTATCACTTATCAGTTGTGACTTAAAGGATTTCATCTCTTAGTTGAGGTTTCTTCTTTTCTTCAAAAGAGTAGTAACACCTACTGGGTTTATATCCCAAAGAAATCATAAAGGAGGGAAAGGGATCCACATGTGCAAAAATGTTTGTGGCAGCCATTTTTGTAGTGGCTAGAAACTGGAAACTGAAGGGATGCCCATCAATTGGAGAATGGCTGAATACATTATGGTATATGAATGTTATGGAATATTATTGTTTTGTAAGAAATGAGCAGCAGGATGATTTCAGAGAGGCCTGGAGAGACTTATATGAACTGGTGCTAAATGAAATGAGCAGAACCAGGAGATCATTGTACATGGCAACGAGATTATACAATGATCAATTCTGATGGACATGGCTCTTTTAAACAATATGTTGATTCAGGCCAGTTCTAAAGATCTTATGATGATAAGATCGTCTACACCCAGAGAGAGATCTGTGGGAACTGAGTATGGATCACAACATATTTTCACTTCTTTTGTTGTTTGCTTGAATTTTATTTTCTTTCTCATTTTTTCCCTTTTTTGATCTGATTTTTCATGTGAAGCAAAATCATTGTATAAATATGTATGCCTATATTGGATTTACATATATTTATATACCATGTTTAACATATATTGGATTAGGGGAGGGGATGGAGGAAGGGGGGGAAATTGGAACAAAAGGTTTTGTAAGGATCAGTGATGAAAAATTATCCTTGCATATGTTTTGAAAATAAAAAGCTTAAAAAAAACCCAAAGAATAGTAACACCTGCAACAATTAATAGGGTTGTTTAGAGGACTGCATGAGAGAATGCATTTAAAAGACATGATATAATTGTAAAAAGCCAAATAACTGGTATCAGTCATTATTATTCATAGATTTCTGATAAAAAACACAAGAAATGCATTACTTCTTAGTCACATCTCTCTTTAATTCAAATGGTATCACTCAGTTTGCTTTTCCCTTGTTCCCAGGTGTGACCCCAAAGAATTTGGCAGTTTCCACAAAATTAAATTTATTCTTAGAGCTGAAAATTTGTAACCACTGGTGGAGTCAAAAGAATGTGATACAGGCTCTGAAGGATATTCCCAAAGAGGAGTTCTGATTATGTTCTAAGGCTATAAATGAAAGGCTTTTAGGAATAAGTTTAATAGCCTCTAAGAGTGAGTACTTTGAAGGGACAATATTCATCTGAATGTATATTTTGGGAGTGCTACAAAATCAGCATCATTGTAATATCAATCTCTTATTTTGGTGTCTTCCCTTTCTTTTGAAATTTTCTTATGGCATCTTCTGTTGTGAGTCCAGTGGGACAGGGTATGGTTACAGCTTTCAACTGAAAGCTCGCTTTATTCTACTTTCCTATGAATCATTATGTCCTGGGTAAAGTGTGGAAACAGGGTTCTATTCTCAGTTCTAATGCTCCTTGGAGAAATCAAAACAGGAGAGATGCGTATGATAATTGTCATCTGCTTCAAGGGGCAAAATGATGGCTAGGTTATAACCCGAGTGAGAAGAGTAGGCAAGAGAGAAGATATGAATTATGAAGATTCTACAGATATGAAAATTGAAGGTACAGAATGCCAATGACTTGTCCAAGGTTACATAGTTATTGGAAGAGTTGGGACTAAAACCAAGATTTTCTGATTCCCTACAACCCTTTGTGATTCTTTCTGCATTTTTCCAGTGACTGAAAGTATAGCTGTTTTCTGTTGACTCAGGACAATCCAAGTGGCCTGACATCCCAGGCATTTGAAGAACTACTCAGGTGATAACAAAGGTGGTTTATTTTGTATGTGGCCTCTCTACTGAATCATTCATAATTTTATTTTTTTATGTTTAATTTTATTTTCTCAATTATATGTAAACAAAAATTTAACATTTGCTTTTTTAAAAATTGAGTTTTTTTATTCTCTTTCCTCTTCACTCATTTTTTAAAATCAGTTTTATCAAGAAGTATATTTGTGAAGAGAAAGATCTTTTGGAAGGAAAAAGATGAATGTGGGCAGATCCTAAGTTATCTTTCAATTCTCTGGGGCTTCCACAGCTTAAGGGCATGGAAGTGGGATGCAGGACATTACCATACAAATCAGGAGGTGAATATTTAATAAGACTGGATTGCCTCATACAATGTACCTCACTAGGGCTATATAGGTAATTTTAGTCAGTAGATGGCAATGTTTGTTCCTGTGTTGACAGCATCCTAGTAATACTTTTTAAAGAAGTTGAAAAGGAGCTTAGAATGTTCTTTCCCTAAGATAGTTTAGGGATAAATAGAAGATGAAAATGAGGCATTTTGGTTTATAGAGCAGTTAGGTCATATAGAATTCTAGAATTTATCTAGCTCAGCCCCTTATGAATCTATACTTAATTTTTTTTTTAATCTTAAGACATGATCTTTGTTCTCATATGACTGCAGTGAGAGCTGGAAGGGATCTTATGAAACATCTAGTCAAGGGATTTTTATTCAATGGCCTACCAATTACCAATGAGTTTGTGGAGAGATTTCAAAAGGTCTGAGAATTTATTTTTTAAAATATCTTGATAATTGTACTTCAATATAGTTGGTTTTCTTTGTAATCCTATGTATTTTATGTTACAGTCTTGCAATCATTATTCTGAGAATGAGTCGAAAGATTTCACCAGATAGCCACAGGGGTGCACAAGACACATAGAAAATATTAAGAATCCCTGGAGTTTGAAACTCTCATTTTACAGATGAGAAAAACAGGCTAAATGAAGGCAATTGACTTTTTCCAAATTCATATAAATAGTAATTGATAGAGCCAGCATTTGAAACCCAATTCCTAGTCTTTTCTACTCCACCAGGATCTAGTGGAGAAGACAAAGCACATAGTGAGCTCATAGATTCTCAAAAGCTAACTGAACATTCATTCAGAAAACATTTATACAGCTACAATGGAAAGCAGTAAGGTCATAAGAGTAATATGCATAAGTTCTAATAAGCTCTCCATAGACTATCCTTCATACACCCTCCCATAGAATTTCTTTTTTTAATTAGATTTTTAAAATTTATTTGAAATTAAATACAAAATTAAAAAATGAGATAGAAAAAGGAAGACAGAAAAGAAAAATAAAAAAAACAAAACAAAGCACTGTCATATGCCCAGTAGAACATGAGGGAGGGTTCAAAATATGTACTTCTCATAGAATTTTTTTCTTTTTTTTCTCATAGAATTTTAAAACTTGCAAAGGACCTTAAAGGTCATCTAACTCAGTTGCTCCTACAGATTAGGAAACTGAGTCCAAGGGAGAGGGAGTGACTACAGTTATTTCTTCTATATTGAAGCTTTCCCCACTGTGGTTTTGATATATTGTGGATTGGCATAAGAAATTAAATGAGAACTTTTTGGGAATTTTATGGAACATGCAAAGGTTATCAAATGACATGGAAAAAGTATGCATTAGAAATTCATAAAATATATGTATAATATTATAATACCAACCCAAATGTCATAATCAAGTAATATAAACATCCCACAAAAAAAAGAAAGCATTCATACTTCTTTAATGTGAAAGGAAGATCAAAAATTTTTATACAGATATTGTAGATTTCAGAGGCACCATATTCTTAATCTCCACGATGTGGAAGTGATAATTATAGTTTAACTCAGTGAATGGATGAACTGCTATTTTCCTATGAATAAGGGAGATGATGGTTCTGTTGTATTTTGCCCTGGTCAGACCTCATTTAGTGCATTGAGCTCACTTCTGGGTATCACATTTCAGGAAGGATATTGATAAGTTGAAGTGTGCCCAGAAGAACATGATCAAAATTGAAAGATGACCCTGTCTCATTCCTATGAGAATTAGTTGAAGAAATTGAGAATGCTTTGCCCAAAGAAACAACTTAGAGGGAATTGACTCAAAGTATTAAAGAGACTGACATAGGGAAGAGGTATGGATTATATTTTTTGTCCCAGAAGGCAAAACCAAGGACAAGTGAAAATTGTAATCTTATATCTTCTTAATATGAGAACAAAATACAACGGGGAGGCAGTCCTGGGAGAGTAGGAGCTTGGTTAGTTGAGATATGACACCATTTGTTGGCCCTGATGCAATGACAATACATTGGCAATAATATTTTAAACTCAGATCCCTCTGGCTTTGTTTCAAGGACAGGGAACAAGAAAAAACTCTGATGAAGTAAATGGTGAATTGTTTCCATATGTCCATTCAGTCACTCAGTAGCATTTAATAAATACATGCTCTATGCCAAGTATTATGCCAAGTACTGGGGATACAAAAAGAGGCAAAAGACAGTCCCTGTCCTTAAAGAGTTTCCAATTTAATGGGCAGGGGAGAGAAAAAATGAATATATACAAGCAAGCTATATACAGGAGAAATAGGAAACAATTAAGAGGAAAAGTACTAGAATTAAGAAGGATTGGGAAACATACATTTTAGTTGGGACTTAAAGGAAACCACTGAAGCTAGTAGGCAGAGATGAGGAAGGAGAGAATTCCAGTGATGGGCGACAGCCATAGAAAATGCCTGGAGTGGAAAGATAGAATGTTTTGTTTGTGAAAGAGCAAGGAGGACAGTATCACTTGATCAAAGAGTACGTGGCAGGGAGTAAGGCAGAAAGAAAACAGGAAAGATTTAGAGGCTAGGTTAGAGAATTTGTATTGGGGTTTGGAGGTCAATTTTGCAGGTCCCAGTGAATAGGGAGCCACTGGAGTTTATTGAGTAGAGAAGTGACTTTAATGGCTTAATGGAGGAGAGATTGGAATGGAGAGAAACTTTAGGCTTGTGGACACATTATTACATTAGTCAAAGTCCCTTTGTATTTCAGAGTTTCAGTTTCTTCATCTATAGGTGAGGGATAATAATGTATGAACTATGTATAGTATATATGTATGTACAGATCTATAGTTAGTAATACACTAATGATATATAGTTTAGTTCATATTATATGGTTTATATTGTAAAATAATCTGCTTTATGTAGTTGTTGTAAGGAAAGGTCTTTGCAAATTCTAAAGCATTACATACTATTTTTTTTTTTCTGAAGGAAAATTCCCTAGGTAAGCTCTCAGAACATCAAGTAAGTTGATTGTGCTAAGGAGAGTAAGCTCCCTCTCAACCCTTTCATCCTGTGGAGTATGAATTAGAAGACACAGGGATAAGTGAGAAAACTGATGCCTGCTGGTAGAAACGTTCTTTGTTTGCCTTGCAAAGATAAGGTTTGCTAATTAAAATATGATACTCTATGTAAGTTAAAAATTAAAATCCCAGGATAGAGCTTCTCATGAGCAGACATGCTTTAATATGTCATTTCCCTATGATGCCAAATTAAATCTTCCACTGGGAATTTTAAGATGCTTCTAATTCTTTCTTTTTCAATGAATTAGACAGAATAATCAATAGAGAGGAAAACTTTTAGGAATAGCTGAATTGATACTAGCTGTATGGCACTGGGTATGTCACTTAACCTGTTAGTGCTTCAGCTTTCTTATCTGTCAAATGAGAGGTTTGGACTTAATGGTCTTTAATGTGCCTTTCAGCTCTAAATATATGTTCCTCTACGATGCTGTGCATGTTCATCTTTGAACTTCTGATCTATGCTATTTCCTTCAAACTAGATCAGTAAAAGTTACTCTAACTCAGATTTTCACGATTCTAGGCATTTCTCATTTTGTCACCTAGTTGCCTTGTAGGGGAAGGACTTAATTGTCCATGCAATTAAGTGTGCTGTGGTAGAAAGAACTATGGATTTGAAGTCTTAGTTTTAGCCCTTATTTGCTATATGACTGTGGGTAAGTCATTGCCTTTCTTAATTTCCTCATCCTTAAGAAGATAGAGTAATGATCATGCTACTCAACTTATGATATAGTTTTAAGGACAGTACTTTGTAAACCATGGAGTCATATTTATTTCTGTATCTACTTCTCTATCGGGGATCTAACCTTTTATTGGGTTATGGATCCCTCTGCCAGTAGGTGAAGCCAATGGAGCTCTTCTCAGAATACTGTTTTTAAATGTATAAAATAAAAGGCCTATGATTATGTAAAAGAAACCAATAATATTGAAATATATTATAGATTTTTGAAAGTTCATGAAGTCCAGGTTAAGAACTCTTGCTTTTTTAAAATTTTATTTTATATTATTTTTTATTTTTTTTATTAATACTTTCTATTTGCAAAACATATGTATGGGTAATTCCCAAACATTAACCCTTACAAAGCTTTCTGTTACAAATTTTTCCCCCTACTCCCCACCCATCTCCTAGATGGCAGGATATCGACTACATGATAATTATGTTAGAATACTTAAGAAATCGAATATATGTATAGTTATTGCATCATTTTTTTGTGCAGGAGAAATCATATCTACAAGAAAGAATAATTTGATATAGGAAATACAATGCAAGCAAACCTCAATAGAGAACACAAAAATGTTATGTTGTGGTCCACATTTCACATCCCTCTCTCTGGGTGTATATGGCTCTCTTCACTGAACAATTGGAACTGGTTTGAAGCATTTCATTGTTGAAGAGAGTCATGTCCATTAGAACTGATCCTCATATAGTGTTGTTGTTGCCGTGAATAATGATCTCCTGGTTCTGCTCATTTCACTCAGCATCAGTTCATGCAAGTCTCTCCAGGCCTCTCTGAAATCATCCTGCTGGTCGTTTCTTACAGAACAATAATATTCCATAACATTCATATACCATAATTTATTCAGCCACTCTCCAATTGATGGGCATCCATTCAGTTTCCAGTTTCTAGCCACTACAAAAAGGGCTGCCACAAATATTCTTGCACATGTGGGGCCCTTTCCTTCTCTTATGATTTCTTTGGGATATAAGCCCAATAGAAACACTGCTGGGTCAAAGGGTATGCATAGTTTGATAACTTTTTGAGCATAGCTCCAAATTGCTCTCCAGAATGGCTGGATCTGAAGAACTCTTGCTTTGCCTCTGCAGAAGTTATTATTGTTATATTCAAACAGCCCTATGTATTGACAGTTGTACCTTACTTTATACAATAGTTTGTTCAATGTGTCAAATCAAATTCCTGGAATCCAAATTCTATTTTAAATGTATCATGGTAGCTCTTTATTTTAATATACCTTTAACAAAAGAAAGGATGACTTTATAAAGTATTATTTTTCTTTTCATAAATTCATGCAATAGTGAACCAGTTAGAGGGCAAAAAGATCAATCCCTGTATTGTGTACATGTGAAGAGAGGTTTAAAAAGGTAAGAGGATTTGCACAAGGTCACACAACTAGTTAGGAGTATAGTTAGTACTAGAATATTACTCTCCTGAATTCAATGATATTTGCATTTAATTCTGATTCTTCTAAGCTTCTCAAGCTCTTTACCTGGCCCAGAATCCTTAACAAGTGTTTATCCTATTTTCCTTTTAAGAGTCTATTGAGGAAAAACTAACTCATAAACCTTTAAGACATCAATTTCACCAGTGAACTCCCCCCCTTTTTTTCTTAATACGTTTTTGTTGTTATCTTCTATTTCTTTTTTTTTTTTGGAACTCAAAGTTCATTTATTCCAGTTCAATCATTTTATTTAGTTATTTATTTAATTTTATTTTATTTGCATAACATATGTGTGGGTAATTCTTCAATATTAACCATTACATAGCTTTCTGTTACAAATTTTTGTCCCCAACTCCCCACCCCTCCCCTAGATGGCAGGATATCCACTACATGTTAATTATGTTAAAATACTTGACAAATGGAATATATGTATACATATTTCCAAACTTATCATTCTTGTGCAAGAAAAATCTTATCTACACAAAAGATATATCAGAAAAAGGAAACAAAAATGTAAGCAAACATCAATTAAGGAGTATGAGAATGTTATGTTGTGGTCCACATTTCACATCCCTCTCTCTGGGTGTATATGGCTTTCTTCAGTGAACAATTGGAGGTAGTTTGAAACATTTCATTGTTGAAGAGAGCCATGTCCATCAGAATTGATGGTCATATAGTACTGTTATTGCCGTGTATAATGATCTCCTGGTTCTGCTCATTTCACTCAGCATCAGTTCATGCAAGTCTCTCCAAGACTCTCTGAAATCATCCTGCTGGTCATTTCTTACAGAACAATAATATTCCATAATATTCATATACCATAATTTATTCAGCCATTCTCCAGTTGAAGGGCATCTATTCAACTTCCAGTTTCTAGCCACTACAAAAAGGGCTGCCACAAACATTCTGGCACATGTGGGGCCCTTTCCTTCCTTTAGGATTTCTTTGGGATATAAGCCCAATAGAAATGCTGCTGAGTCAAAGGGTATGCACAGTTTGATAACTTTTTGAGCATAGCTCCAAATTGCTCTCCAGAATGGCTGTATCCATTCACAACTCCACCAACAATGCATCAGTGTCACAGCCCTCATACATCCCCTCCAACATTCATCATTATCACTTTTCTTGTCATTTTAGCAGATCTGACAAGTATGTAGTGGTACCTCAGGGTTGTCTTGATTTGCATATCTCTGATCAATGGTGATTTGGAGCACCATTTCATATGACTATAAATAGTTTTAATATCATCCTCTGAAAATTGTCTGTTCATATCCTTTCACCAATTATTGATTGGAGAATGGCTTGAATTTTTATAAACATGAGAAAATTCTCTATATATTTTAGAGATGAGACCTTTATCAGAACCCTTAAATGTAAAGATGATTTCCCAATTTTTGCTTCCCTCCTAATCTTGTCTGCATGGGTTTTGTTTGTACAAAAAAATTTTAACTTAATATACTCAAAGTTATTTATCTGGTTTTCAATTAAGAGTTCCAGTTCTTCTTTGGACATAAATTTATTCCATCTCCATAGGTCTGAGAGGTAAACTATATTACGTTCCTCTAATTTACTTATAGTATTACTCTTTATATCCAGATCATGAACCCATTTAGATCTTATCTTGGTATGTGGTGTTAGATGTGGGTCAAACCCTAATTTCTTCCACACTAGTTTCCAATTTTCCCAGCAGTTTTTGTCAAGTAGTGACTACTTATCCCAAAAGCTGGGGTCTTTGGGTTTATCAAAGACTAAATTGCTATAGTTACTGCCTAGTTTTTCTTGTGATTCTATCCTATTGCACTGATTGACTGCTCTATTTCTTAGCCAGTACCAAATGGTTTTGATGACTGCTGCTTTGTAATATAGTTTTAGATCTGGTACAGCAAGTCCACCATCGTCAGCCTTTTTTTCATTAATCCCCTTGAAATACTTAACTTTTTGTTCTTCCAAATGAACTTTGCTACTATTTTTTCTAGATCTGTAAGATAACTTCTTGGGAGTTTGATTGGTATGGCACTAAATAAGTATATTAGTTTGGGTAGTATTGTCATTTTTATTATATTCGCTCAGCCTACCCATGAGCATTTTAAGTTTTTCCAATTGACTAGGTCTGATTTTATTTTTGTGGAAAGTGTTTTGTAGTTTAGTTTGTATAGTTCCTGACTTTCCCTTGGCAGTTAAATTCCCAAATATTTTATACTATCAACAGTTATTTTGAATGGAATTTCTTTTTGTATCTCTTGCTGCTGAACTTTATTGGTAATATATAAAAATGCTGATGATTTATGTGGATGTATTTTGTATCCTGCAACTTTGCTAAAGCTGTGAATTGTTTCTAGTAGTTTTTTAGTTGAGTCTTTAGGGTTCTCTATGTATATATCATCATGTCATCTGCAAAGAGTGATAATTTGGTTTCCTCATTACCTACTCTAATTCCTTTAATCTCTTTTTCTTCTCTTACTGCCAAAGCTAACATTTCTAAAACAATATTAAATAATAATGGTGACAGTGGGCAGTCTTGTTTCACTCCTGATCTTATTGGGAATGGTTCTAGGTTGACTCCATTACATATGATGCTTGCTGAAGGTTTTAAGTAGATGCTACTAATCATTTTAAGGAAAAGCCCATTTATTCCTATACTCTCCAGTGTTTTTAATAGGAATGGGTGTTGGATTTTATCAAAAGCTTTTTCTGCATCTATTTCGATAATCATATGGTTTTTGTTAGTTTGGTTATTAATATAATTGATTATGCTAATAGTTTTCCTAATATTGAACCAGCCCTGCATTCCTAGTATAAATCGTACTTAGTCATGGTGTATTATACTGGGGATAACTTTCTGTAATCTCGTTGCTAAAATCTTATTTAAATTTTTTGCATCAATATTCATTAGGGAAATGGGTCTATAGTTTTCTTTCTCAGTTTTCTCCCTACCTGGTTTAGCTATCAGCAGCATATCAGTCTCATAGAAGGAATTTGATAGTATACCTTCTGTCCCTGTTTTTTCAAATATTTTGTATAGTATTGGAATTAATTGTTCTTTGAATGTTTGGTAAAATTCACATGTAAATCCATCTGGCCCTGGAGATTTTTTCTTAGGGAGTTGATTAATAGCTTGTTCTATTTCTTTTTCTAAAATGGGGCTATTTAAATAATTTATTTCCTCTTCTGTTAACCTAGGCAATTTATATTTTTGTAAATATTCCTCCATTTTATTTACATTATCAAATTTATAGGCATAAAGTTGGGCAAAGAAACTCCTAATTATTACTCTAATTTTCTCTTCATTGGAGGAAAGTTCTCCCTTATCATTTTTGAGACTAACAATTTGATTTTTCTCTTTCCTTTTTCTTATCAAATTAACTAAAGGCTTATCTATTTTGTTGGTTTTTTCATAAAACCAACTCTTAGTTTTATTTATTAATTTGATAGTTTTCTTATTTTCAATTTTATTGATCTCCCCTTTAATTTTCAGAATTTTCAATTTGGTATTTAATTGAGGGTTTTTAATTTGGTCTTTTTTTAGCTTTTTTTTAATAATAAGCCCAGTTCATTGATCTTCTCTTTCTCTGTTTTATGCAAGTTAGCATCTAGAGATATAAAATTACCCCTTATAACCGCTTTAGCCATGTTCCACAAATTTTGGTATGTTGTCTCATTATTGTCATTCTCCTGGATGAAATTATTGATTGTGTCTATGATTTGCTGTTTCACCCATTCATTCTTCAGAATTAGATTATTTAATTTCCAATTAACTTGTGGTCTATTTTCTCCTGGCCTTATATTACATGTGAGTTTTATTGCATCATGATCTGAGAAGGATGCATTTACTATTTCTGTTTTTCTGCATTTGATTTTGAGGTTTTTATGCCCTAATATATGGTCAATTTTTGTATATGTTCCATGGACTGCTGAGAAAAAAGTATACTCCCTTCTATCCCCATTCAATTTCCTCCAGAGATCTAGCATACCTAACTTTTCTAGCCTTTTGTTTACCTTCCTAACTTCTTTCTTATTGATTTTATGATTTGATTTATCTAATTCTGAGAGAGCAAGGGTGAGATCCCCCACTAGTATAATGTTACTGTCTATTTCTCCTTGCATCTCTGTTAGTTTCTCCTCTAGGAATTTGGATGCTATACCACTAGGTACATATATGTTTAGTATTGATACCGCTTCATTGTCTATGGTACCCTTTAGTAAAATATAGATTCCTTCCTTATCTCTTTTAATTAGATCTATTTTTGTTTTTACTTGATCTGAGATAAGGATTGCTACCCCTGACTTTCTTTGTTCATCTGAAGCATAGAAGATTCTGCTCCAGCCCTTTACCTTCACTCTGTATGTATCTCTATGTTTTAGATGTGTTTCTTGTAAACAACATATTGTAGGATTCTGGCTTTTAATCCAGTCTGCTACACGCTTCCATTTTATGGGAGAGTTCATCCCATTCACATTCACAGTTAAAATAACTATATCTGTGTTCCCTGCCATCTTATTTACCCAGAGTTATGATTTTCTCTTCCCTTTCCCCTCTCTCCCTTCCCCCCTCCCCAGTACTTCATTTTTGATGACCACCTCCCACCAATAATCCTCCCCCCTTTAGAGTCCCTCCCTCCCCTTTATACCTTTCCCCTAATCCTTCTATTAGTTTATCCCTTTCCTTTTCTCCCCTCCCTCCTACCTTCCCACAAGGAGGGTCAGGCCGTTCTTTGAAGCCAAATGTGTCTGATATACTCTCTTAGAGTCCAATCTAATGAGAGTAAGGTTTACACAATACTCATCACCCTCCCTTCTTTCCCTCAATTATATTAGAT
>JAJPUD010012584.1:978-48631 GCA_023553655.1 Myrmecobius fasciatus | reverse complement strand
TAAGAATTCAAGCCATTCTCCAATTGATAAATGGTCAAAGGATATGAACAGACAATTTTCAGATGATGAAATAAAAACTATTTATAATCATATGAAAAGGTGCTCCAAATCACTATTGGTCAGAGAAATGCAAATTAAGACAACTCTGAGGTACCACTACACACCTGTCAGATTGGCTAAAATGACAGGAAAAGATAACGATGAATGTTGGAGGGCTTGTGGGAAGACTGGGACACTGATACATTGTTGGTGGAGCTGCGAACGGATCAAACCATTCTGGAGAGCACTTTGGAGCTATGCTCAAAAAGTTATCAAACTGTGCATACCCTTTGACCCAGCAGCATTTCTATTGGGCTTATATCCCAAAGAAATCATAAAAGAAGGAAAGGGCCCCACGTGTGCAAGAATGTTTGTGGCAGTTCTTTTTGTGTTGGCTAGAAAATGGAAACTGAGTGGATGCCCATCGATTTGAGAGTGGCTGAATAAATTATGGTATGTGAATGCTATGGAATATTATTGCTCTGTAAGAAACGACCAGCAGGACGATTTCAGAGTGGCTTGGAGAGACTTGCATGAACTGATGCTGAGTGAGATGAGCAGAACCAGGAGATCGTTGTACACGGCAACAACAGTACTATATGATGATCAATTCTGATGAACATGACTCTCTTCAACAATGAAATGCTTCAAACTAGTTCCAATTGTTCAGTGAAGAAAACCATATACACCCAGAGAGAGGGATGTGAAATGTGGACCACAACATAACATTTTCATGTTCTCTATTGATGTTTGCTTGCATTGTATTTCCTTTATCAGATTATTCTTTCTTATAGATACTACTTCTCCTGAACAAAAAAATGATGTGTGGCAATAACTATACATATATTCGATTTAAGTATTCTAACATAATTATCATGTAGTGGATATCCTGCTATCTAGGGGAGGGGTGGGGAGTAGGGAGCAAAAATTTGTAACAGAAATCTTTGTAAGGGTTAATGTTTAGGAATTACCCATACATATGTTTTGCAAATAAAAAGTATTAATAAAAAAAAGAAAGGTGATGGGTTCATAGCAAAGAATGAGATATGTTTTAGCATGTGGCCAATATAAGAATTTTTCCTTCCATATTTGTATTTTTTTCCTTCTGGTTTACCTGGTATATGTGTGTGGAAGAGACTTGTGTTTTAGCTATCAAAATCTGATATGCATGCTATTTATAGCTTCATGTGAGTATGGATAAAAACTATTTAAAGGCCAGGATATATTATAGATGTTTAGGGAACTCCACTAAAGACTTTCTGACAAATTTACCTATTAATGATTGGTTTTGTATCGCATCATTTGACCAAAAATTAATCTACTTTTATGTAAATCAAACATGACATATTTCTTCATCTTATTTTCAAGGAAACATGAAATATTTCATCCTATTTTGAGGTTAAAAACTAAGTTAACTGAATGTTGCAATTCACTTTCCATATCAGTTTATTTACCCGATCAAAAAAAAAAATCATAATATCTGCTTGAGGAAATTAAGTTGGCTATTTTAGCAATCACTATAAAACTAAGTCCTATGTACTAAAAACATACAGATGCTAAACTACTTTTTTAAGATTAGAGAAGTGGACTTTAAACTCACATCTTTCTAAATCTAAACTCACCAATCTCTCTCTTCTCAATCTCTCTCTCTCTCTGTTTCTTTCTCTCTCCCTCCCTCTTTTTCCTTCCTTCTCTCCCTTCTCCCTTCCCCCTGTCTTTCCCTCCCTCCCTCCCTTCCTTTTTTTCTCCTTCTCTGTATCTCTCTCTGTGTCTCTCTGTGTCTCTCTCTGTGTCTTGGTCTCTGTCTCTCTTTGTCTCTGTCAGTCTGTCTGTCTGTCTGTCCCTCTCATTAGAATGGATTAAATCAGCAGGGAAGTGAGTTGGCCAAGAGGACATCAAGACCTAAAAGGAGTTAAACAGACCTATGTGGTTTGTTTCAAGGAACTAGGTGGCACAGTGAATAGAGTATTGGGCTTAGCGTCTGGAAGACTCATTTTTTAAAATGCAAAGTTGCTCTCAGACACTTACTAGCTGTGTAACTGTAATCAAGTCACTTTATCTTGTTTGTCTCAGTTTCCTCATCTGTAAAATGAACTGGAGAATGATATGCAAATCAATCTAGTATCTCTGCTGTTCCCCAATATAAATCAAACAAACCTAAATGAGATCACAGTGGACATGACTGAAACGATTTGTGCAATAAAAATCACAAAGGTCCACTTAAAAACTAGAGTTTCATGAGTATATGAAGCTGGGGTTCTAATTATATTATAAAACTAAAATACTTTGTGCACATTGAACAAAGCAGTATCTTACACCCTTGGAGGTGGGAGGCAGATGAGAAGTGAACGAATGGAGAGGAGAAGCTGAAGACAGACCACCTCCTTCACAATTTTTCAGCTTTATAGGTTGTAATTTTCTCAGTGTCAATATTGGGGGAGACCAGGGAGGCAGAGAGATTTCAATTCCAAATGGCAGTAGAAAGACTCAGATAATGTACACACTGTGAACTGCAAAAGTTCCATTCAGCAAAGCTGTGTAAACAAATGTTCTCATTGGACTCTGGCAAACTATCACCTGCCTGATAAGTAAATTGAAAGACTGAAGTTCATTATTAATTATAATAATCCTTTACGTTTGACTAGGACTTAATAAGGGCTTTCGTGTACCCTTTTTTTTCTGATCTTCAACACACCTCTTGAGGTAACTAGAGTAACAGTTGTTGCCTCGATTTAGCAGATGAGGAAACATCAGTCTGAAGTCATGAAGGAACTTATCCAAGAACACACAGTTTACCTGCTGAGCCTAGACTCAGGTTGCTCTGTTCCTAGGCCAGTGCTGTATTCCCTGACTCTGAAATCTAAGGCTTAAACAATGAGGTGTTTTAAGGAGTTTGGCTTCATTTGTATCCACAGGCCTTCAATGACTCCTTTCATCTTACAGCGTTAACCCTAAAATTTTCTACAAGGCTTACACATGTAGAATCTGAGAGTTGGAAGGGACCTCAGCATTTATCTTTTCCAGTACATAACCGAACAAAATTCCTCTCTGTCATCTACTTGACAAGTTGTGAACTAATCATTGCTCCCTTTCAACTCAAAACCCATAGTCTCTTTCCAGTCTTCTATCTTCCCATTATAGTTTAGAGATAGTGCAGAGCTTCACAATTAAAAAAACACAGGGTGCATATTAGAAACTTTATGAATCTGTGTGAAAGGGAACTCATTACTCCTGAAGCAATACATTTAACTTTTGCTTGTCCCTAATTGTTAGGAAGTTTTTCAGAGACTCAATCTAAATGTGCTTCTAGGAAACATATCCATTGTTACTTGTTCTCTAAGGCAAAAGAGAACTAGTTTAATTGCTATTCTATAGGATAGCCCTCAAAATAATTGGAGAAAACTATCATGTTCTTCCTCCCCAGTCTTCTATTCAACAGGATATGCAACCAATTTCTTCAAATTGTCCTTAGATAGAATGGACTTGAATATATTCTTTGATTTATTTCCATACTTCTTAACCTTTTCTACTTTGCCAGTATTTTATCTTTAAAATATGGATTAGGACATTGAAAAGATTTTACACTAACCAAATCAAAACAACTAGGATAAAAAGCAAATCTCTTGATTGGGAATTTTATTTTGGAGGGGCTGTTAAATATCTGAGAGGGCTTGATATTCAAAATATAAAAAGAACTAATGAATATATATATGAAGTAACTTTATTTAGCATTTTATATGTATTATGTGGTAAAAAATATATAACATAACATATATTCAGATAATAAAAAGAGAAAGAATTCAAATTCAGGTATTCTGTATTTAGATTATGCTTCATATGTAAAAATATTTCTCAAAAACCAAATTTAAACTATTTAAAATTCTTTGAAATATTAATCAAAATAACTAATAGTATGAGACAGGTAAATCAAAATAATTCTGAGGTTTCACATCATTTCCAGCAAAATGAAAATAATAATCAATTTTAGTGGGATGATGGAAAAAGAAGTCCACTAAAACACGATTGGTGGCAAAGTGAATGAGTTTAACCTTTCAAATGAGCAATTTGAAATTATGCTAAGAATATAACTATAATCTGTACATGACTTTGATCTAGGGAAGCTTACTGTTAAATTTTATGCATGTCAAAGACAGAAAAGAGGTATCATAAACACCTAAATCTCCATCCACATATCCTGATGCTAATTATTTGCTTTTTTTTACACACATATTCCCTTCTAATCAAATCATTGCTTTTTGCAAATGACATTGCAATTCATTCACTTAAGTGTCCCTAGAACAAAGGATTCCTTTTTGTGGAGTCACCAATGCCCTACATGTATTCCTCTGTCTAACCTCCATTAGAATATAAGCTCCTTGAGAACAGGGACTAGTTTGCTTCTGTGTTTGTATACTATGTGCCTTTTGTAGCATGCAGCATAAAGAAGGCACTTATAAATTCCTATTAATTATTTAATTCAGCATTTGTAACAGAATTTTTATAATAGCAAAGAACTAGAAACAAAACTGGTTCTTATTGATTAGGAATGGATTAACAAAGTGTGATGATGAATGTAATAGCAACCCAGTGTCATAGTAAATAGAAAATAGTACTTGGAATAAGAAAGACCTGATTTCAAATCTTACTTAAGGCACATACTTTCTGTGTGAACTTGGGCAAGTAACTTAAATCTGTTTGCCTTTGTGTCTTCATCAATGAATTGGAGATGATATTTATTTTTCAGGCTATTTCAAAAGTCTTTGTTAATATAAGTAAAATGTTATACAAACCTTAAAGCACTATATAAATATTAGCTACTGTTATTATATTGTGCTTTCTAAGATATAATGAGTATGAAGAATTTAGAGAATTGTGTAAAATTTTAAATAAAGTAATACAAAATGAAATATGCAGCACTAGGAAAGTAATATGTATGTACCATAACTAAAACAATATAAATGGAAACAACCAAAAAAGTCAACAGAATACCATATAATTATAATAATCAAGTTTGTTTATGAAGAGATGATAAAAATGTCATTTTTTTCATTTTTTTTTGCAGAAGCAGGGCACCATGGCTATAGGAATTTGGAGAGGCCAAAAAGAAGTCTCAGATGATGTGTCCCTTAGTTCTGATGAATGGCTTCTCTTTCTTAGTTAAAAGGAGCTGGCTCCTTGTCTAGGAAAGGTGAAGAAAAACATTCAGAAATGAAAGGGATATAAAAACCGAAAGATATTAACATTTTTCCTTTAAAAGAGCAAAATGAAGGGACTATATTAAAGAACTGATCAGGTTTATCCCAATTCTAAATATAAATAGCTATTTTGTAATAGAAGATAAAGCATTGTGCCCAAAGGGCTATAAAACTGTGTATACCCTTTGACCCAACAGTGCCATTACTGGGTCTGTATCCCAAGGAAATCATAAAGGAGGGAAAATGACTCACATGTGCAAAGATGTTTGTAGCAGCTCTTTTTGTGGTGGCAAAGAATTGGAAAATGAATAGATGCCCATCAATTGGGGAATGGCTGAAAATGATACCTGGAAAGATTTACACAAATTGATGCTGAGAGAAACAGGAAGGACCAGGAATACATTGTACACAGTAATAGCAAGATTGTGTGATATCAACTACGAAAGACTTGGTTTTTCTCAGCAGTTCAGTGATTTAAGGCAATCTCAATAAACTTTGGATAGAAAATGCCATCTGCATCCAGAAAAATAACAATGGAGATTGAATGTAAATCAACACATGCTACATTCATTTTTTTTCTCTAGAGGTTTTCTCCCTTTGCTGTGATTTTTCTCTTTCAACATGATTCATAAAAATGTCTATTTAAAAAGTTAATATACATATATAACCAGAAAAATAAAACAATTAATAAAAATTTAATTTAATTTAAAAAAGTAAAAAAAAGTCACTTCACAACTGTATACACACAAAAAAGGAGATGAAGCATTGACCCTGGATACAAGGGGTGTTGAGTTCAAATCTTGCCTCAGATACTAGCTATTGGAATAGGCACATAAACTTTTCTCAAATTTGGTTTTTTAATTCATAAAATGGGATTAATAATAGGACATACCTTCACAGGATTATTATGAACATCAAAATGCTATATGTACATATATTTGTGTGTGTATGTGTGTATAGACTTGCAAATATTTAAGTGCTATGTAAATGCTAGACATTATTATTATGATGTGAAGTTAGAAAAATTCCATTTATACCTTTCAACATCTATCATTTGTATGACATTTGTGTTTGCAAAACACTTCCAATATTATTTAATTAGATTTTTATTGCAACCTTGTGAGGTAGCCAATGCAGATATTATCTTTATTTTATAGGGATAAAAAAAAGAATTGTGGCTAAATGAAATTAAGTGATTGGCCCACAAAAAGATATATAGAAAAGTTTTGGAGATGGTATACAAACCTAGACCCCTCTTGACTGAAAGCATAATGTTTTGTTCACTTCAGCATGTTAATTATATATTCAGAGGCTATCGATATTAAAAGTTGGATTAGCAGTTTAATAGTCCTGACATATGCAGGGGCTTAATTGACTTCATTTAACTATTCTATAATAGGATCAGTTGAAAGAAATGAAAATATTTAACTCAAAGTTAAGAGAAAACTTAGATTGAGTATAGCTGCTGCCTGCAAATGTTTGTTCTGCTGGCTTTAAAAGAGAGAACTAAGAGTAATTTGGGTAAATCAGAAAAAGCAGATTTTTGATCAAAGTCTCCTAAAAATCTCCTAAACTATCTGAAATTATATGGATTTCCTGGAGGGTTAGATGCTCAAGGGTTGTTCTATTGGAGGATACTCATTATCACACAGGGCTAGTACAGGTAGAAGCATGCTGTAAGTACATGTTGAAGTCTATAACCACTGTGGGGCATTCTAACTTAGAGATTCTATTACTTGGAATAGAGAGGGAGTGGCCAGTTTACCTGACCTGAACACTTGCTTCCTTGGGAATGGTTACTGTTGATCTCTTAACTTTTCTATGGGAAGGCATTGCCTGATTGTGACCTATACCAATGACTTTCTTGAAGATCATAGATTTGTAGATTTCAAGTTGGAAGAGTCATTAGAAGTTATCTCTTTTAACCCCTTCATTGTACTGGTGAACAAAATGATATCCAAAGAGAGGAAATGACTTGGCTATGGTTACACAGAGTAGGAAGTAAATAAATAATAACAATGAAGACAGAGACGATGAAGATGATGATGATGTGGCAAAGCCATGATTTGTGCCCTCCATTTCTGATTCCAGATTAAGCACTTTTCCTATGTATTACTTTGCCTTTACCTTCTCTCTCCCATACGCATCAATTGATTAGTTAGGCTTCCTTAATTTGTTCATTTTTGAACAGATGTCACTACAATAAGTTGTAGGAAGTAAATGGCATCTTTCATCATCTATTCATGTTAAGTTTGCCTTCTTTCAAATTCCTGTATTTCCCTTACAGACCCTGCCCATTCAAGAACCAAGATTGCTTTAGGAGAAAAAAAAATATCAAATATATGTTGTTATAATAATAATGATGATGATAATCCAGCATTTGTGCAGAACTTTGAGATGTCCTTGCAAAGCATGTTTCCTATGTTATCTCATTTGATCCTCATAGAAATTTTGTGAAATCTGAGTAATCATTGTCTTGATTTTGCATATAAGGAATGTGAGGTTCAGAGAGGCTAATGGACTTGCCCTGTTTCTCACACATATTAAACTCTTAAAGTAGGATTCAAGCCTTCTTGACTCTAAGTCCAACATTTATGGATTGCTGCATGAATAGGACATCTTCTGATGAAATTAACATTTGAATTGGAAGTTCCATGGGAAGAACTACTTGATTGTCAACGTCTGAACTTTGAGAGAGAAGACATAGGTTGAATCACTTTGTAACTATCTAACCCTGGGCAAGTCCTGGTATTACTTTAAACTGCTTAGAAAATGTGTGGTATTTTACTCAATGATTTCTAATATCTTTTTCATTTCTCATAATAAATGATTCTATGTAGATGAAATTTTTTAGCATTCTTACTAAAGTCAAGCAAGTGTTTGAGAACAATAATATCCAAAAAGATTTGAGCTCATTTAATCAATGAGTTCTCCAATATGACATTTTTTGTTTCACATTATTGATCTCTGTATTGGGGCTAACCTAAAGCCTTATTGATTAGAGACATATGCTTCAGCTGTGAACAGGTCAGTCTTTCTGCTGATATGCCATTCATTAGAAATTGATTAGTTATGTAAAAAAATGAGAAAAGTAAACAAACCTTTTTCCTTGAATAGTTATAGAGAAACAAAATGGGACTTAAGCAATGCTGAGTATTTGGGAAAACCATCTAGACAAAGACCATGCCTCCCAACTTCCAAAGTTATGAAAATTTCCATTCAAGCTACATTTCTTTGTACTTTTCCATTGCATCCCCAAAAACTCAACAACATGTTGATTCTACAAGATTAACTCAGCCTTGGTACTCATATTCCATTAGTACTCCATACTTTGGCACTCCTCTGATTGGAAGACAGGAACAAGAATTTCCTCCCACTGCCTCCATTAAAAAAAAGAATCCAGGCTAACCATTTTTTCATTTCCCACCATGCTGCTCTCCATTAAACTTTTCCATCATGTCTCCACTGTGTACCTTCTTCTTATTCTCCACCACCTTTTTAAATTTCCCTTTCATCTGTTTTATACTGCATGTTTCTTGAGTGCAGGGAAAGTTTTTTTTTCATATTTGAACTCACAGTGTTTAGCACAGTACCTGGAACATAATAAAATTTTATTGCTTATTGACCAATTGACTCCATTCTAACCAACTTGGGGCCTTTAGTAGAAATGGAAAGATGGGGTATGAGAAGTGTTAGCACTCTACAGATGTCAAGTCCCTTTATATATTCATATAATCACCTTATGGGTTTATGTAAATCTAAGACTTTGAAATTACTTTTTAGCTTTCAGGAGAAATGGGGACACATCCATCAGTTCTCAGACACAAATCTCCTCAACTTAACTCCGTTAGGTGAAATCCCAGGCAAGATGGTGGGTTTTTAAACATAATTAGGCCACTTTTCAAAAGAAGGTTTTAGTTATTAATGAGAATTCCATAGGTATAGAATTTCAGGGTTGGAAGGAGTTGCAGAGTTCATCTACTCTAAGCCATATATAAGCAAAAATCCTGTCAACAACATTGTTAGCAAAGGATAATCCATATGTTGTTTAAATACCTGTAGAGATGAAAAGATCAGTAGTATATAAAGTATCTTAGAATCATGACTATCAAAATTGTAAGGAAATTTAGGAGTCATCTAGTGAAACCTGTATGAGAATGAGACTACTCACTAAAATATTTCTGATAAGGCATCATCAAATATTTAATTGAAGATCACTAATTAGGAGAAACCTTCTTCCATTGGAGATAGTTATTTTTTTGTCTGGAGAGTTCCAAATACTACGCAGTTTTTCTTAACATTTGCTTCTATGACCTGACAAAAAATGCTTTTTTTTTATTCTTCCACAGTTCCCATTAAAAAGAAGATTTTTTTCCAACTTGATTAAAAATTGCTCCTCACTTCCAATTATACTAAACTCCTCACTGCCATAAATGCCTGCCTCTTTAGAGGAAGGTAGGAAGTAGTAGATAAAGCAGTAGATAAAGAAGCACCAGGCCTAGAGTCAAGAAGACATGAGTTCAAATATTTACTCAGACATTTAGTGGTTGTGACATTGGACTCATCACTTAAACTCTTTCTTTCCCAATTTCTTCACTTACATAATGGGGCTGACAATAGCACCTTTCTCCCAGATTGTTGTGAGGATTCAGTGAGATAGCATTTGTAAAGTATTTATAAACTGGCACAACGCATCATAAGTGTTTAATAAATGCTTGCTTCTTTCCTGTATCACCATCATTCTCCAATTGATGCTATAAGCCTTCATATTGCAGAATACCAGAATGTTTATCAATTAAAAATTATCAAGTTGCTCAGAGAATGACAGAAAGATGCACAATTAGTGTAAGAAGACTATAACAAGTCCTTGTGATCCTCTTTTTCTATGTTTATTATCATCTATTTACTTAAAAGTTATGCTCCTCAGCCATTTTTGTAGTGCCGATGAGCTGGAAACAGAGTGAATGCACATCAATTGGACTGATGGCTGAATAAGTTATGGTATATGAATATTATGGAATATTATTGTTCTATAAGAAATGATCAGCAAGATGATTTCAGAAAAGCCTGGAGAGATTTACATGAACTGATGCTAAGTGAAGTGATTCCAAGAGAACATTGTACATAGCAACCAAATGATCAATTCTGATGGGTGTGACTCTTTTCAACAGTGAGGTGATTCAAGCTAGTTCCAGTGGTCTTGTGATGGAGAGAGCCATCTGCACCCATAGAGAAGACTGTGGAGAGTGAGTTTGGATCACAACATAGTATTATTGTATTTTCACTTTTTTGTTATTTTTTGTTTGCATTTTGTTTTCATTCTCACTTTTTCATCCCCTTTGACCTGATTTTTCATGTGCAGCATGATAATTATGCAAATATGTACAGAAGAATTGCACATGTATAACATATGTCATATTACTTGCTGTCTAGGAGAAAAGGTGGGGAGGGGGAAGCGAGGGAGAAAAATTTGGAACACAAGATTTTGCAAGGGTGAATGCTGAAAACTATACATATATTTTGAAAATAAAAAGCTTTATAAAAAATAAAATGAAATTTACCAAAAAAAAGTCATGCTCCTATTTTGTCTCCATGTCTTCATTTCATCATTTATAGTTTGTTTCTCAAATCCATCCCCTGATTAAGGAAAACACATTTATTAAGCACCTATTGTGTGTCAAATACTAGGTACTAGGGATACAAGAACAACAACAAAAACAAATCCCTGCCTTCAATCAGCCTATATTCTACAGGACAAGATACACACACACACACACACACACACACACACACACACACACATTTAGGAAAGCTTCATCATATTTGAATTTAGTTATTGAAAGTAATCAGGAATTCTAAAAATTTGTGGTGAGAATAAAGTATATTCTAAGTCTCAGAAACAACCAGGGCATAGATAGAATTGGGAAATGGAGTTCCATGTTCAAGGAGTAGCAAGAACATTAAAGCATGGTTAGACAGCACTATTATTCTTTGCAGATAATATGATATTATGCTCATAAAACCCTAGAGAATTTAGTATAAAACAATTTGAAATTATTAACAACTTTTGCTAAGTTGCAGAATATAAAATGAACCTACATAAACTATCAGTATTTCTAATATTACCAACAAAGCTCAAGAGCAAGAATTAAAAAGAGAAATTCCATTTCAAATAACTTCAGACAATATAAAATACTTGGGAATCTATATTCCAAGCCAAACTCAAGAACTATATGAATACAATTACAAAAGACACTTTTCATACAAATAAAGTGAAATCTAAACAACTAGAAAATATTAATTGCTCATGAGTAGACTGATTCAATAATATAAAAAATGACAATTCTACTTTAATTAATCTATTAATTCAGTGTCATACCAATCAGACTATCAAAGATGTATTCCATAGAGCTAGAAAAAAATTATCTAGAAGAAGAAAAGCTCAAGAATATCAAAGAAGTCAATGAAAAAAAATGCAAAAGAAAGTTGTCTAGCCTTACCAGATGTCAACCAGGATTATAAAGCAATATTTACCAAAACAATCTGGTGATGGCAAAAAAATAAAGTGGTTGATCAGTGAAATAGATTAAATATAAATTACATTACAGTAAATGACCATAGTTATATAGTACATGATAAATCTAAAAATTCAAGCTTTTGAAACAAAAACTCATTATTTGACAAAAGCCACTGAGAAAACTGGAAAACAGTATGGCAGAACTAGGTATAAATCAACATCTCACATCATATACTAAGATAAGGTCAAAACTATAAGTGGTTTATACCGAAAGGATGGCATCATAAGCAAATTAAGACAGCATG
The DNA here is from genome assembly GCA_023553655.1 of Myrmecobius fasciatus. Classification (NCBI taxonomy): domain Eukaryota; kingdom Metazoa; phylum Chordata; class Mammalia; order Dasyuromorphia; family Myrmecobiidae; genus Myrmecobius; species Myrmecobius fasciatus. Next base: position 36,575 of record JAJPUD010012584.1, on the reverse strand, counting down.
GATTATTCTATCTTTGAAATTTATGGATAAGAGAAGAATTTAGGACCAATGAAAAAGTAGAAAGCATGACAAAATGTAAAATGGATAATTCCAATTATATAAAATTAAATAACTTTTGCAGAAATAAAACCAAGCAACCAAAATTATAAGGATAACAGAAAACTTGGAGGAATTTTGCAATAAGCATCTCTGTTAAAGGTTAAGTTTCTCAAATTTATAGAAAACAGAGTCAAATTTATAAAAATGCAAGTTTTTCCCTAATTGCTAACTGGTCAAAGAATATGAACAGGCAGTTTTCAGATAAAAAAATCAAAGCAATCTATAATATTATATTAAAAACCCGCTCTGAATCACTATTAATTAAAGAAACGCACATTAAAACTACTTGGAAGTACCACCACACAGCTATCAGATTGACTGCAATTGTGAACTAATCCAACCATTCTGAAGAGCAATTTGAAACTATTAGCAAAGATTTATAAAATTGTATACACATTTTTATATATTACTACAACTGTTAAGTCTATATCCCAAAGCCATCTCCCAAAAAGGGAAAGAACTTATTTGTACAAAATTACAGCAGCTCTTTTTGTGTGGCTAAGAATTGGAAAAAAAGAGATGGCCTTAAGTTGGGGAATGGTTAAATAAAGTGTGGTAGATGATTGTAAAGGAATATTATTATTGTTATAAGAATGATTAGCAGGATAATTTCAGAAAAACCTGGAAAGATTTATATGACCTAATGCAGAGTGTACTGAAGCATGTCACTTTTTATTCCTTCATTTTTATTTTTTGAATCTTCTTGTTCAAAATTACTAATAAGGAAATGTAACACATAATTGCACATGCATAACTTTATTTACTGTCTCAGGAAAAAAGGAGAGGAGGTAGGGAGGGATAGAATTTGAAGATCAAAACTTTAAGTAAAAATGCTTTTAAAAGTATAATTAGCACATAGAGGTATTAAGAAGAAAACAAGGAAAATAAAGCTCATTATAATCCTCAAGAATTTCAATATTCATATTTATAGCTTCTTTACCAATCTTATTAATCTGAAAACTCCTTCAATTACAAAAATACCCTCTCTACCTTATTTTTGAACACCATGCTGCTAAATTTACCACCTTCCCACACAGTAATTCTGCTCTCCTACTAGAAACTTCTATCTCTCCCTTTTATTCCCATTCATCCATTCATCCTTACCTTGCTAAGGTACTATTTAAAAAAAAAAAAGGTCATTACTTACATTCTCATCAAATCCTTGATAAGAATTTTTTTCATTTTAATTTTTAATTAGTTACAATGCTAGAATGTCTTGTTCTTCCTATTCCCCTTCCCCTACACACATGCGGAGAAACAAACAAATAAAACAAAAATAAAAACTTCTTCCACTTTGAAATTATGGTTTGGATTCCCTGAGTAAATCTAGACAACTTTTCTCCTCTCCATTCTTACTCCATTGCTGCTAAGAATTATAGGAGATCACTTAATCCTTCCTTAACTTAATCTTTGAACTAATTCCACCTACTACTAATGCAATATATATAGTTTGGAAGTAGCATGGTACAGGGGAAGGCATGCTAAACTTAGTTTCAAATTTTTCTCTAGGATGAAGAGAATATTAACTGTTACTTTAAGAGATCATTGCAAGCATTTGTAACCTGTATATCACTACATATTTGCTAACTTCCATTATTTTTCTTGACAGGTACATAGCATCAAGACTCCTCATCTCTACTCATCTTGTCCTAGATTGATTTACAGCTGGAAGGGCTCTAAGAAATTTAAAATGTTCTGTTCAAATTAGATCATTAGGTAGCACCATGGACAGATCATTGAACCTGGAGTCAGGAGCTCAATATGCAGCTACTTTCCAAGCTACTTGCTTGGGCAGGTCACTTAATCTCTGTTTACCTCAGTTTCTCAAATTTAAAATGGGAATCCTAATAGCACCTACCTTCGAGTGTAGTTGTAAGGATCAAATGAGATAATATTTGTAAAGTGCCTGGCACATAGTAGGTAGTATATAAACACTAACTATTATCATTAAAAGAGGTAAAGAGAGGGTAGCGAAAGGAGCATTGACCTTAGAAGTTTAGACATCAGTCCTAGCACTGATGCCTACTAAAGGATGCCTATGATAAATCACTTGACCTTTCTGAGCATTGTGCTCCTAATTTATAATAAAGGGATAATCACTCTTGCACTCCCCACCTCACTGGGGTGATATAAGGACAGCACTGGAATTCTTCAAGTACTTGATACATGTGAGCTTTATTATTAGTATCAGTTAAGTTCAACCCCCTCATTTTACAGAAGAAAAGGAAGCTGAGGGAGGGGAAATTATTTATCCAAGGCAATGGAGCAAGGCAGGAGAAAAATTAAGAACATAACCCAGGCCTCCTGACCCTAATACTGGGGATCTTTTCATTTTATTCCTGGGAGAATCTTTCTGCTCCTGGTCATGCCCCAGTTCCTTCATTTTATTTTCCATAGAAACAGTCCTCAGTGCCCAAGAGTCATTCTACTCTAATACTACACCTCCTAGAGTCTGGGAATACCACTGTACTTTTTTTCTTCAGCTGGCCTCTTTGGCAATGAAAACCTGGGTCCTCCCTCATGATTCCAAGCTAAAAATGGAGTCCCTGGGGAAGTGGGAGAAGGGGACTACCGGCTGCTGCCCCATCAACTTTAAACATGAAGAGTTAGTGATCAAAATTATTAAGTGTTGTTGACAAGAAGACCAACCTAGCATTTATCTCCCAGTGACTTTAAAAATAGATCTTCTTTCCTTTGTGCCAGGGGCAAAGCAATAATTTAGATAATCAAAACTCTGAAATGTATAGAAGAGGAATCACCACAGCTTTCAGACTTTTTCCTTTCTTTGCTTTAATATGTGTGTGCATCTGTGTATTATATTTGTATGCATATACATGCATATATATGCAAGTATATATATATTTATATACATGCATACATATATGAATAATATTAGTTTAATATATTATACAATTATATTTATTTATTTATTCCTCTTTGGAATAAATATACATCAGTTCAAAGAAGAATATTTGCTTCCGCAAAAGGTAAAGTGAGAAAAGTCTTCTAATCATAGAATGGAATAATGGTGTGAGTTAATATTTCTTTAGTGCCCTAAGGTTTACTGCATTCTTTACATACAGTACCTCATTCTTGCTGAAGGATCAACAATATGAAGACTATTATCCCATTTTATAGATAAGAAGATCAAAGGTACAAGGTGAAGAATGTCACTTATGCAAGATGAAACAACTTTTTGTGTATAACTTGAAATGAGAATCCAATGACACAATAATTGCAAAGTGCTAAGCACAATGCCTGGTATATTTTGTTATTGCTTTTTATTCATTTTTAGTTATGCCCAATGCTTTGTAAACCCTTTTGGGGTTTTCCTGACAAAGATATAAGCCCGGCTTATAGTTACTGCCATCATCACCATCACCACCACCATTATTACTACTTTTGCTGCTATTGGTGCTGCTGCTGCTGCTGATAATTTAGTAGGAGTCCAACAATCCTTGTTCTGTGATCTTTGACAAGCCCTTCTCTTTTTTTATGGTCTGCTTCCTCATTAATAAAATGAAAGAATTGGACTGTATTATCTCTAAAGTCCTCTTGAAAACATCATAGTTCTCAAACCGCAAGATCATAGACTTAGAACAGGAAGAGACACCAAAAGTTACTTGCTCAGTTTGCTTTATACAAAGATGAGGATGCTTAGCCCCACAAAATTTGCTCATGGTCATACAGGTAGTAAACAGGAGATCTGGGATTGAAACCAGTGTCCACTGATTCCAAATTCAGCATTTTAAAAAACTATTATGATATAACCAAACCATCTCTAAATCCTTATATGTCATATGGAGAAAATAATTCCAATATTATTGCCCTTGAAGGGTTGCGTGAGAACCAAATTGGGCAGCTGAATTGTGGAGTGGATAAAAGTACTAGAGCTGAAGCCACAAAATCCTAGTTTAAACCCTAATTCAGAAATTTATTAGCTATGTGATTCTGGGCAAGTTATCTAATCTCTCCCTGCTCAGTTTCCTCCTCTGTCAAATATGGATAACAATATCTTCTACTTCCCAACTCAAAGAAATGTTTACAAAGCAATTTGAAAACCATAAGGAATTACATAAAGACTAGCTATTATTGTTATAAATGATGAGCAATGTTTTTAATTCCTAAATTGTTATGGTAAGTGTTTCATCATTGTCTCATTGTCACTGAAGTGAATAGAATGTTGAAACGGATTCTTCCATCCAAAGACTGAAGATTCTTGATCTAGAAGTAACTCTGACCTGAGTACATGTAGACTTAATAAAACATAAATTGGCTAAAGGAAAAAAAAAGAGACCAGGGGTCATATGAGTTGTGAAACTGAGAGTCATTATGACATTTCTCTAGAATTTCAGCAAGGCCACCCTTAATTCCTCATCCTCCTGTGTCCTTTCTATCTTGCAGATATCAAATCTATTACTGTCTCCCCCAACCCACAAGCCTCCAGGCTCTGTTCTCTAGGATCTCACCAGCTGATGAAAAATTTAGTCCCCTTAACATATCACAGAGGTGCCCTAGACATTACTTCACACCTCATTGATTCACAATGTTATTGGATTTTTGCAAATGGTCAGAGTAAATTCACTCAGAAAGGGTCTTCCCCAGGGCAATGATGCATGGTATTAGAATGATTGAAAAATCACCCAGATCTCCCTGTCTCTGTAGGTCTCCAGAAGGGGTGGCTCTGAAATTTCTGGGATTTATTTATCTGAAGAAAACACTGCTGAGTAGCCTGGCTCCTTCCATCTTCTCCACCACCATTTCCAATCTCAGAGCTGCCTTGAGGCCAGGATGCTCCTTGAAAGGACACTTGTCAGATCCCAGATTGAGGTGAGATAGGAAATTGCAGGTTTGCTAAGGGGAAAAAATACAAAGTATAGGAAAGTGTTAGTTGGCTTTTTGTTAATGAAAGGGGAAGCAACATAATTTCAAATATCTCTGTAAAGATCTCTGGACTTGGAGTTAAAAAATTTGAATAGCAGCTAACCCATGTATCACTTCAGTATGTCACTTAAATTCTCCAGATTAAATCTGTCTTTTCGACTCCCTCTTTCTTTTCTCTCTTTCCTTGTCCCTTCATTTCCTTCCCTTATCTCTTTTCTTCTTTTCTTCTTCCTCCATTTATTGTCTTTCTCTGTCTCTGTCCCTTTCTTTCCTTTTCTCTCTCTCTCCCGTTACCCTCTTTCTTCGTCTCCTCCTCCTCCACTTTTTCCTCTCCTCTCCTCCTTCTAGGTAATTCTCCTTAGTGTGGATTGATTTCAATCATGAAAAAAACAAATACTTGGCTCTGTTGCTGGAAACTGCCAAATGTGCCCTCATCACTTACAGATGCTCCTACATGTACTAACTCTGTCTTAGCTCCAAACCAACTCATGTAGAAGCATAATTAGAAAATACTATACTTGGGACAGGACCACAAACTATTTACCATGGCAAGCCATGGGAAAGATGTAACTTCAGTGGAAGGGAATGGGAGTAATAATTAGGATTTGATTCCATTAGAGGAGCCAGAGATCCCTGGACACCATTCTTTGCTATTCTAGTTTCCTTTTTTGTTTCTGAGTACAGGGTCTCACTCTGGGTCACATAAAACACTCAAGGATTAACAAACATATCACATAAAGTCCTTAAAGGCTTCTCTGGAGTTATAATTAAGAGAACCATTCATACAAAATAGTGTGGAGGTGGGGAAGAAGAGAAGAAAAAATAACCCAGACTATGATAGTTAAGTTCCTAAAGGCCCCTTGAAGATTTCTGCTTGTTTCCCCATATTCATGTAGTACTCAGTAGTTCTGATAGTGATTGTGATTTACCTACCAAGATATTCTAGACATAAAATATTTATAAAAATATTTGTTTATTTAAATGCTCATTTTCTGATGGGTATGAGTGGACACTGATACATATCTCCAGTGCCATAATCATATCCATATTTTTCTACATCTGCACCCCTTATGCACACACCCCTTAACAAAAAGGATTCTGGCCTGTGGCATGTGGTACTAGCTGATATGGTTACCCCTATGCTCAATTCTAATATCATTTTATGTGTAAAATATAGAACTTCACACTTGCCTGCAAAGCTTTCTATCAACATATGAATCTGGGTTTTTTCATCATCCATATTAAATTGGATAACATTTATTTAACATTCAACATAACTTTTTTTTAAATGTTAAAAATGTGTTAAATCCAAAAAATATATATATGTATATATATATATATACATATTTATATAATTATCATGCTGCCCAAGAAAAATCATATCAAAAGAAAAAAAATGAGAAAAAACAAAATGCAAGCAAACAACAAAAAGAGTTAAAATGATATCAACATAACTTTAACTGGTGCCTACTGTGTTCAATTCTCTATGAATCTGGGGAATTCATAGACAAATAAAAAATATTTGAGTGTTTTAAAATTTAAAAAAAAAGTTCTCTTCACCATAATTCACAATAGCCTATGAAATTCTTGAGAAAAGGGACTACTTTTGCCTCTCTTTTTATCCCTAGAACTTAGGTCAGTGCCTGAAACATAGCAAACCTTTAATAGATATTTTCTGTCTTTATTGTCTGAGTATTAAAATTTTGAATATTTTTATTATCTTCAATTTAAAAATAAGGAAACTGAGGCTTGGAGAAATTTAGTGACTCATTCACAATCCAAGTCCAATGTTTCCCCTATTATACTCATGGTCCCTGTCTAAAAGATATCATAGCTTGGTAAAGGAAATAAAACCATGTATACTTATAACTATAATGTAAAATTATCAACAACAAGGACATGCCAATCATACAGTGGTGAAGCTTAGAAACTTAAGGAAGCATCTTCCAGATATAAGGCATGTTGATTTAGGACAAGAGTTCCTGTGGGGAACGCAGAAAAGATAGTAATTTATTTCAGGGTATTAAATACGGTTTATACCAATAACAAGTTTCTGATAATATGATAGCAAGCAAATGAATGTTGACTGAGACAGAGTATGTAAGGTATCAGAGTTTTACATGCCATTCTGGCCTGCAGAAAGCGAAATCAATGGTGTGTGTGTGTGTGCGTGTGTGTGTGTGTGTGTGTGTGTGTGTTTTCCTTTTCTAGGCATTTGTTCCATTCAGATGAACACCTTGGATATTTGTTCTTAATCTATGACCTTTGGAAGATTGAGATCCTGGTATTCTTCTCATTTTATCTACTCAGGGCCAGGGAACTTAATACAGACAGGTTATGGATCCTGCCACATTCTGGAAAAACATTCCATTATCCAAAAGGGAATAGGATTATAGGAATGCTCTGGCAAAGTGCACCAGCAAATTGAGCCTATGCTCTCATTACACTTGTGGCAGAATCCACCTTAGAGCAATCTCATGCAGCTCATGACTGGTTAGAATGTCTGGAATCAAGAAATCCTGAGTCAAAATCCAGACTCAGACACTTCATCTCTTGGGTGACTGATTAATTGATTGCATGGTCTACAGCTATGATGACAACAAAAAATAAATAGCTTGAAAATGGTTGATTTGAGACATAGCTGTATTATAATGCTCAAGGAGAAACTGAGGCAGTATCACAAAGTGGAAATTAGGTAATGCTTTATTGATGTTAATTGAGAGTTCAGAATCCATAGCTATGGATCAGGACTGGTGGGACTCATGTCTCAAAGCACCCAGTCCAGCCCAGAGACTGACACACACAGCCATGTCAGCCGACTGAATACAAAGTGTTCAGCACCTCATTGGTGGGGAACACAAGTTTTATAATCTCCATGGCCCAGGGGAAACAAAGAACTCATGGGAACAGCTGAGCACATCTGGTATCCAAGGAAACCATAAATTCAGTTCTGACAGGTAGGAGTAAGAAGCCTTGAGACAGAAACTGGGCAAGGAAGACTACAGATAAGGGGGATGTCGAGGCTGGCCATCTGGAGGTTTTATGATTACTTTGGAATGAGTCCAATTATTTCTGAAGGTCAGGAAGTGGAGATTGCTATTCTGGAACAGAGCAGTTAAGGGAGACTGAAACAGCAACTAAGGGAGACTGATACTGCAACTGAGGGAAACTGAGACAGTAACTGAGGGAAACTGAGACAGGCACAACAGTATAACCTGTTATACTGTGCACAGTGTGCAACAAGGAGATAAGGACTTAGCACAGTTCCTGGCACTTAGTGGGCCCTGCATAAATGCTTATTCCCTTCCTTTTTCCAATGTCTGAAAACTTGTTTTCTACTCTCGCGCTCATTATATACTACTATACTTGTTACATATTGGCCAAAAATATAAGAATTTGAATTCCATTGGTATAGTTTTTGGTCATTTTTCAAACAACCAATTGACAATTATCATTTATTAAGCACTTGTCATATGACATAAGATGCCTAAATGCTCAGGAAAAAAAAAATAAATAAAAAATAGTCCCTTTCCTGAAGGAATTTTCATGAATCTTGAAGGAAGTCAAAGATTTTTAAGAGGTGAAGACAAGAAGAAAGATCATTCCAGGCATGGGAGAATAGTAATGTAAAGGCATGAAAATGAAAGAGGAGAAGAAAGTAGGACAGTATGACTGAAACACCGAATGCATATAGGAGAGTGAATAGAAGTTGCAAAGAAGCTAGGTGAGATTTGATGTCAGAAATAAAAATTTCCTAAGAATTTAAGTTGACCAAAATTGAAGGGTATGCTTCAGGATCTGGTGTCCTCTCTTGCATTGAAGGCTGGATGGCCATTTGTTGAGCATGTTATAAATGGGAACTCCTTTCATGAATGAGTTTAACTAGATGGCCATTAATGCTCTTCTGACTCTCAAAATCTGTAACTCTGTATAAATAGATTAGGAAGAAAGTGACTGGAATGTTACAATCCTAAAATGGAAAAAAGAAGAGATTATATTTGATTCCACAAGTTATAATGAAGCTTCAAAGAAAGATGCTATAAAAGAGTGGGAAGAAGAAGGTTATGATAATGAAGATTATAAAAATGAGAATTAAGATAATAGTGATCACAAACAGCAAAAATATACCAAAGATTATTTGGGTTTTCCCAAAAACATTATCAAGAAAATAGATGATAAAAAAAGAAATTATTTGGTCATACATTAAGAATGAATGAGAATAGATGTGGTCTACATTGTAAGCCACAAAATATTAAAAGAAAAATAAAGTTAACCCTCCAGAATCATGGATGAATAAGGATGTATAGAAAGGAATGAACAAGAATCTCAAAAGATGATAAAATGTATATCATAAAGGGAGTTTCTCTATTGATGAGACCCTGGATCCTCTAAAGTATCAAATTTTGAAGTATTTTCCCAGGAAGGAGCAAAATAAAGTGGAAAGTATAGGAAATGGAGTATTGGATTTGAAGGCAGAACCATTAAAATTGAAGTCTTTGTTTAATACTTTGTTTAAGCCATTAAACCTTGCAGACTCAGTTTATTCCTCCAAAAATAGGAATATTAATATTTCCATAGTCTACCTTCAAGAGTGATTGTGAAGAGTTAATGGCATAATTATAAATTAGGTAGCCATGTTGTTTTGTTTCAAATCTAATCTATCCCCATGTTACAGAGCATAAGAGCAGAGAATGATGAGAGTAGAGTTAAAGCTAGAAAGAATGCATTTTTCTTTGAAGATATACAACCTCTGGTCAGTGTGATAAGTTGGGTTAATGATCCAGAATCTGATTACATAATCTGATTCACTTGGACAATAACTTTCCTCAAAGGACATGGGCTAGTTCCTTCAACTGTCTTAATCACAAATCAGATCAGCTCTTGGGTGACTGATTAATTGATTGCATGGTCTACAGCTATGATGACAACAAAAAATAAATAGCTGGAAAATGGTTGATTTGAGACAACATCTACACAACCTTAGAATGGTTAGTAAATATGATCAATTAGGAAGAAACAGCAGTCAAATTAATCAGTGGAGGACAGAGAAAACCAAATAGCCCTTTGATGACTAAACTTTTCACTTTTCAGTCATTATTATGCTGCTATTCATTGAACAGAACTGTATTGAGTACCTACTATGTGCTTAGTGCCTTTCTTATCTCTTCAAGCAAGGGGAAAAGAGTTATGATTCTTGACCCCTGAAGACCTCTGATTCTATCAGTAGTGTGACCCCTTCAGCAAATCTCTTTAAAATTTTGAGCTTATCCATTTTCCCTAAAGGATGAAAAATATTTTAATTATGCATTTCATGAGTGAAAGTGCTTTGTAAATCTTTAAAAATATATATTGGAAAATGTGAATTGCTTCCATGTTTAACAACATTGACAATGGATAGACTTATGGGGGACTTATGATTTCACTCTCTCTATACAAAAGCAGATAGACCTTCTTTACATATTAAAATCTTATAGTCTCCTGGGATTTTAGGAGAAAAAGTGACTTGCTTAGAATCACATAATCAGCATATTCTAGAACTTGAAGGAAGGCTGTCCTGTCTCTAATTCTATCTTTCTAGCATGTTGCACCACCTCTACCAACAGTAACAATAGAACAGGAACAGCAGCAACAACTACCAGTCTCAGGCAGCTTGTTACCACTTAACTGAAATAGCATCATAGGTAGGAAGTGTTAGAAGAGGTTGTTGAAGGGGAAGAGAATTGTGGGTGGGTGAACAGGAAGGACTATCTGGAAAAAGTAGGACTTGCATGAGGCCCTGAGGACAGGTGGGATTTAGATAGATACAGATGAAGGTTGGAGTACAAATCAAAAAATTATGCAGAGATAGAAATGAATATGAAGTCTTCAGAAGATTTTGAAATGAAAATACAAATGGAGGACATGTATATGAAGAGGAACAATGGTAGATAAGACTGGAAAAGTAAATTGGATCCATCTTGTGGAGTATTTTAAATGCCAGACTTAGGAATTTTTACTTTATCCAGTAGATAAATGGTATCAAGAAATGGAAGTCACTAAATTATACAAAAGAATTCTTGCAGGACACATATTGAGACACATATTGACTTAGAAAACCACATATTAACATTATGTTCTATCATAGTTTTACTTATTTTATTAAATATTTCTTAATTACATTTTAATCTGGTTCTAATGTATTCTGGAGTATGGTCCACTTACTAATATTTGACACTCCCATTCTTTGAGCAATAATGACCAGTCATTGGGGAGGCCCATGCTTACCCTAGGCATGGCTTCTACCACTTAACATCAGAATGACAACTTCTTTTTAAATCTTAGAGAGTTAGTGACATAGGTAAAGTAGTAGATAGACCACTGGACTTGGAATAAGGAAGACCTAAGTTTAAATTTTGCCTTACACATTTGATAATTGTTACCCATGGCATGTCTTTCACTTTCAAGCCTCAGTTTCCTCATTAGTATAATAGGGCTAAGAATAATACCTACCTCATAGAGTTGTTGTGAGGATAATGGATAAGTTAATATGTTAAGTATTTTTCAAACCTTAAATGTTATAAAATCCTCTTCATCCTTACAAATCAACCTATAAAATTAATCTAAGGACATGATCTGTATATTAGTTTGTGGTGGCATCATCCAACCATCAGGAGATGTCTTCCTCCTTTTATGCTAATTTTGAAGAACCTTAATGATGCTTGAAAGACATAAGATATTTGGTTATACAGATATGGTATAACTACATTTTTAACAACTACTATGTAGGTTGTGTTCTCATGGATCCTTCCCAAACTAGACAGTCCAAACCCATCTATATCCTGAGTTTAAGAAGATAGTGTAGGTGCTTGGTAACAAGTCTGCTTATTAGCTATTCACTCTAGAAGATAGAAAATATTAGCCCTCCTCACTTCCTATTCCCCACATTTCTTATATATAATGCTACCATACCAGGCTGCCTTTCCACTGAGTCTGGGACATATCTAGTTGACTGATCTATATCTTGCTTCTGGAACCAGATGACTCCAAAGGAGAGAGTGAAGCTGGTGATTTTGCACAGCCCTGCCTCACTTAAATCCAACTCACTTGCAAGTCAAGCCATCACTTACCTGATGTGATTACTTTTTGAAAATGAAGGATAAATAACAATCTGTCAACAGTAGTAGCTGTCCCAATGGGGCAATTCCAATTGTTCCTTCCTTTCTTCCCTCTCTTCCTTTCTTCTTTCTTTAATTCTTCCTCTCACTCCTTTCCCTCCTCTTTTTCCTTTCCCTTTGTGAGGAATCATATCTTTACCTATTGGTGCTTTTCCCAAAGGTATATAAATTTTGATTGCTAAAACCTTACAAGTACTACAGGCTAATTTTTTTTTTTTATTTCTTCTATATTTCTTCTATTTTTTAAAATGAGAAATTGACTCTTTTGCCCCACATAGTTTCATTTATGATTTCTTGAAATACAGTACTTAAAAAAAAGGCTTTGAATAAATTGGAATTCAAATAGACATAACAGATGGTACCTTAAACCCCAATCACTGTAGCTCTTGATTATTGGCCAGAAATAGGTTCCAGCCCAAGCCTCACTTGATCATTGTCTGGGTTTTAATGGTTCTGGATAATTGTAAATAGCAATTTGTCTCTTCTGGCCAGAAACCCTGAGGTCTTCTGCTCCTAATCTTGTTTTATTTTTTGAGCAGGTAAAGAGACCATTTTTTAAAACCTATCCTTAATCACTGAAAGGACATTGCCTCAGACAAACTGTGGAAAAAACTTGAGCTTTGAAAAATCAAGGTCTCCTACATCTGGAGATATCTTTCCAATACCCAAATGACTTGAGGAGAAAGTGAGGTTGGTGAATTTGCACTGCATTCTCTCTCTTAAATCCAACTCATTTGCAAGTCAAGACTTCACCTTCCTGATGTCTTTGGTCCTCTTGGAGAATGAAGGACAAACTACAACAACAACAGAATGTTAAATGATATTCACTGCCAATTCATCCTAGGTGTGGTTAAGGATACTTCCTTTGTTTTCTTCTTGCACAATCATTCCTAGAGAGTTTGCATGATAGCTCTGATAGCTCTCCTAAGTCACTTGTACGTTTGACTCTTCATACTGCTTCCATGTTATGGATCAGGCCAACTTGAGGAACAAAGTCCATAACTCATTACTGGGACATAGATAAAACTTTCATTTGACAAGTAAAATAAAAATTCCTTTGGTTGACATTTAAAGCCCTCCAAAATTTCAAGCAATCAATAATTAAATTTCATAATCATTTATTAATTGCCTTTATATGCATTAAATGCATTAATATGCAACCCATAGTGTTGACTGCTGAGGATAAAAAAAGAAAAAAAATAAAAGTAATCCCTACCATCTATCATTCAAACAAATTATTTCTAACAAAAATATTAATGACAAAAATGAAACAGCTCCTGTGGTCAAGGATCTGACAATCTACATAAATGAATATACTTATTTAGGCACTTTTACCTTTAGAAAGATAAGTAAATAAAAGGAATTCAGGGAGAAAGAGAATACAAATGATGAGTTCCTGTAGTGTCTAGATGGGAATGGACTGGGAATTACTGTAAATAATCTGGAAGCCAATCTACTTTCTGGAGCATTGATAGGATTATAAGTGAACCTTTTAATTTTGATAGCCCTTTTGTTCTTTAAGTGAACTTTATTACAGGCCCCCTCCCCAGGTGGAGGTCTCTGCTAGAATTCTTAGCATTGACAAAACCATCATAATTCCAACTACTGTATCCAATTAGAAAAAGTTGTGATATCAGTCCTGGGTTATGTTTCCCCTAAAAAGACCTACTCAAATTATAAAGCTTGCTAATTTCTATTTTCCCTAAGAATTTTAGCCCTTCAGTCAATGACATAATCCTACACTTGCCAAATGTTCCCCTTAATGTCATTTTCCAAACCTTAAAGGAGTTTTGCTCCTGGTTATAATCCCCTTTCTTTGCTAAAAACTCTTATGGTTTTAGACCACTCTTAGTAGCATAATTAAATCTTTGCCCCTTGATTTGGAGAAGGTCTAAGCCTACAAATGCTTTTGATAAGTCTCAACACTAGCTCATAACCCCAATATACTTTTGGAGTATTGCCCCCATAGTATGGTATAGCTTCTAGGGAAATATATCAGTGGTTTTGCAATATCCTGATTTTGTGGTGCTTCTGTTCTGGCAATCTGTCTAATACTCTTCAATTCATTGCTAACTGTCAGATAGATTTTGGCCTCAGAATAGTCCCACAGATCAAACTCCTGAGACCATAATGAATAGACCACTCCTAAATTCATAGCTAATTGTCAGACTGATAATCTGTTGATCAGTGATAACCAAATTCTGGAGACCACTCCTCAATTCATTGCTGAGTGATAATCTTGTCAGCAAGAACCAAATTCAGAGTCTACTCCTCCATCCTATTTATGGGCTGTAGATTTAGCATATCAATGATAGAAAGCTGGTTAAATGTGTCTCCTTTCTGTTCCTCTGTTGAATTCTCTTAGAATTCAGTACTCTTATAATACAGTTACATTTACAATAAACTTTGCCCCTTGGCTAAAGAAATGGGTTCAAACTTGCAAATTCTTTTGAGATTCCTCATTACACTGGCCTATGACCCCAAATTTTGGGGGTCTTACTTCCCAACCTCAATACCCCTACCTCATTATTTTGATGAGTAACCCATCATTTTGGTGACCCTGTACAGGGAAAATCTGACTGTACCCTGTAACCTCAACACAAAGGGCAGGAGGATAAGTAAAGGATTCTTATGTGACTTGACAATTGAGTTGTCTTGAAAAAAGCTAGAGGCAGAGATGAGAGGCTACATCATAAGAGATGAAAAACAGCCATGTTAATGGAAAAGCTTGATTCCACACTTTTCTCTATTCAAACTGTGCTCTGTTAAAAACAAACAATAGCCATGAAACCACAGTTAGCTCTCTCCATCTCCAACTTCCTTCATGCTTTTTTCTTATGTCTAGAAAGTCTTAATCTCCTTCCCTTAGATAATTCATAGAAAACCTTTAAAAGCAAGAGAAATATCATCTCCTCAAGGAGCATTCCTATCAGTAATGCCTCCCTACACAGATCTCACATTCTTTCTTTTATTAACCTTTTATTATCATTGTAGTTATCTCTATTTATAGCTTATCTCCACTAGACACTGTAAGCATAAAAAGATAAGAGAAAGGTGGAGAAGGGAAGGGGAGAAACATTTAAGAAGCCATTATGTATCAGGTACTATGCTAAGCATTTCATAAATATTGTCTCATTTAATCCTTATAACACTCTGAGAAGATAAATATTATTGTCCCATTTTACAGTTAAGGAAACTGATGTAGATAAAGTTAATAATTTGCTAGTAAGCATTTAAAGATATATTTGAACTCAAGCCTTCTTGATTTCAGGTGTAGCACTATAGCTACTGCACCACTTTGATACCTCAGTAGGCACCAAATCTTATCTTATCATTATATTTGTTTCAGAGCTGAACAAAGAGTTCTACATGGAGCAGGTATTTAATAAATGTTTTCTGAATTTGTTGTACTGAGATTGAAAGGTCTATTGTTAAAGCAATACATGTGAAAGATTAGGCTGGCAACTAATGCAGCATGGATTAAAGAGAAGAGACTTGAGAATGCAGAGATAGTTTCATTTCCCGTTTCAGAGAATACAAACAGAATACTTGGTTTATGTATGTGAGCAGACTAGCTATGCTTTCTCTTGACATGATAATATCTTTTGTTGGTTGAATCCATAACTACATCCAAACATGGCTGACCAGTATATACTTTAGGAGTTAATTCATTTTTCCTTTCATTTGTATCGTTGGCAATTTTCACTTGATGGATTAGTTCTGAATTGTTCATTAAGGTATAACCAAATGGCCAGAGACCCACTGACTGTCAAAGCTGGAAGGCACATCAGAACTTATCAGTATTATCCCCTTCATATATTATCCAATGAGGTAATGTGTATAAAACACTTTGAAAATCCCCTAAAGCACTACATAAATGCTAGCTATTGTTATTATGTTAATTTTCAGTAAGGGCTGAAGGGCTATCATTCTTTAAATGATAGTTCTGTGAGCTTGACTTCATTCCCTGACAAAATCCTTCCTGATCCTCTAAGCCATTAAGTTATTCAATTTGTGATATACATATACACACATACATGTGTGTGTCTATCAATTTGAGCACACACACACACACATATACATATATATATATATACACACATGCATACATATAAATATGTGTATGTATGTAATCCTTTTTATTTTTACTTCACAAAGTAGAGAAAAAAACAAATTAGCAGAACCTTTCGATTTATACAACATATCTAACAGCATATATAACTTTCCATAACTATAGTTCCTCACCTCTAGGAGAAATAGAGAAACACATCTTTTTTGCTTCTCCATGACCAAGGCTTTTTATTACAATTATGTAAAGTTCAGGCATATTTCTGTTTTTTTCTATTTATGTTGTTGTAATCAATGTTTTCCTGGTTCACTTCACCATCTATCAATTCATATATCTTCACATATTTCTCAGAATTCATCATCTTTTACAATCCCCAAATAGTCTTTTATATACATGTATCATGATTTGTTTAGCCATTCTATAACAAAAACATTCAATTTATAATGGGTATTCTCTGGAAGTAATGGGCCCAATAAGAGACTGCTTTATTCATAAGAATGATCTTAATAGTATTATTACATTTTCCTATCTAACATAAGAATTACAATCTACTCCACAATGAGTCCTTCCTTCCTATTGTTTTTATCCTATCCTCCAAAAGTCCTTCAGTCTTGTTGAGGGAATTAAGTAAATTACTATCCCTTCTGTGTTTACCTGCAGTCTTGGTAGGAGTACATCCCTAAACATCCTTTGTCTCTTATCTTTCATCTTCCTATTGTGTTATTCTCCCCACAATAGATAATGGAACACTTAAAAAATGCATCACTGATATTTATCATGGAATAACTTCTAAAGTATAGAATTTGCTTTGTGGAATATGATGGTGATTTTGTTTTATTCCTTTTTTCTTATTTGTAAAATATCTTCTAACTTTTGTTTCTGATATTCTTTCTATCCTTTGATAATCTATTTTTTTCTTTTATCACTCAGTTTAGTTTTAAAATATTTTTTAAAAATATGAAACTTTACTTAATTGATTAAATATTTCTTGAACATTGTATTTATTTACCCTTCTTTTAGTTGAAGTATTTGCAAAATAAATATTTTACTTGACAACATTTTATTGTTTCTTTGAAGGTTTTGTAGGAGTTCCTCAAAAAACTCTTTTTTGTTTGTTTAATGATCTATCCTTTTCTCTTCTCTTCCCCCCTCCTCCACCTGGACTTATTAAACTAAAACTATAAGAACATTGTTTTTAATTACAAGTTTAATTACAATTTACAAGTTGGCAATTCAGTGGATGGAGCATTTGGTCTAGAGTAAAGAAGACTAGAGTTCAAATACTGACTCATGCATACATTTGCTTGCTGTGTGATTCATAGGCAACATACTTAATTTCTATCTGACTCAATTACCTCATATATAAAATGGGGATGATATCCTGCCTTCCCAAGTTATTGTGAGAACAAAATAAAATATTTGCAAAGAATTTAGCTTAGTACCTGGCACATAGATGGTATTCAATAAAAGCTGCTTCTCATTTTTTTTTGTTTGTTTGCTTTTTCTTTGTTTTTGGCTTTAGGTAACATGGCTATCCATTATTTTAAACATTTTCTTTTGACTGTTGAATAATACTGAATTACTCAAATTTAAGTTTCTTCCTAGCAGAAATATTTTCTCCTGGGTGTTTATAAAACTTGTTGTTTGGTATTAAAATTATGAAATTAAACCATTGCCTGCTTTGTATTTTTATTATTATTATTTTATTTCTTTTCATTTTATCAATTGATACTTTATTGCCTTTATTCATATGTTGGGTGTATTTCTTTATATTTTGTTGTGAACTATTGTATTCAATTGTAAGGATATATTATGTCCTTTTGGAAGGAGGATCTTAAGTTATCTTGTAACATTTTTTCTTGAGGGTCAATTTTTTTTTTTTTTTTTTTGTTATATAAGAGGTAGTTTACATCACAATGAAGAAAACAATAGCTTTAAAGTCAGGAAGCACTCTTGAACAAGTCATTTAACCTCTGTTTGCCTCTGTTTAGTTTCTTCAACTAAATTGGTATATTAAATAAAATGAGGAAAATAATAGAACCTATCTTATAGGGTTATTGCCAGCATCAGATGAGATATTTGTAAAACAACAACAATAACAAAAAATTCTTAGAACAGTGCCTGAAGGAAAGTAGGCAATATATAAATGTTTAATCTTTCCTTCCTCATATAGAATGCATGTGCTCTTTTAAAGTACTTTCATTTTCCTTTTCTTCTGTGATAAAGGAATTATCTACATGGAGGCAAGATCCATCCTAGGAATACTCAAGGGAACACTGGAGAATAAATTTGTAATTTTTAAAACTGATTCTTTCTGATACTTGAGAAAATGGCTACTAAATGGAGGTTTCTGACTTTATTTCATGAGGATTTTATTGATATTAAATTTGATTGATGTTGTTTGAACATATCTTGTGTTCATCCTTTTCTCCTTACATGGATATCCTCTTAATTAAAATATATCACAATGTCTAGCTAGGCATTAATAGGCTGTGGTTGTGGATGCCAGTGACCTGAACCAAATCATATCTTTTATTTGTCATTATGTTTTGCTCAGAATTCAATTCTGGAAGAAGCCTAATGTATCACTAGCAGAAGTAGGCTCCCTAATTCTTATATTTACTGGATCATCATCTCTACTTTTTCTTGCTAATTAGTATAATATTAGCTTTGGCTCCAGTATGGGGGACATCCCTTATCCCCCTCATTCATCTCCCCATTTTCCACTTACACTACTCCTCTGCAAGAGAGAAAAGTAAAATTAAAAAAATATATATAAAAATATGGATCAGATTTAGAACTAGATTATTCCTACTCAAAAAATGATCACAAAAGAGAGATTGAAAGTCATCTTGCTTAGACATATTAAACCTTTACTGACCAGATTACTATCAAATGTCGGTCATCATCTTTTCAGTCACCCCTCACTTTCTGCTGCCAACTCTTTCTTTCCTTGGAGCTAGTTCCTGCCAGCTGCTATTATAATTGTAATGACTTGCTGTGTATCTTTGTGGTTGAAACACAATGCATTACCTTTCTCCTGCAATCACAGGCCTTTGAGGATCAAAATGTCCATGATAAAGGAAGAAATAATACCAGAAAGACAAAGAACATCATGAGAACACTGGAACAAGCTTGGTCAGTTGACTTCATATGCCTTGTTGAGGCAATATCAAAATTATGTTGGGATTGAGAAGAGCCTATTGATAAATTCATAGCTCATCACCTCTGGGGCTGCTACCAAAAAGTCTTTCAAAGGTTTCTTATTTTATCAGCTAAAGCATGTCACCACATTCTATTGTCATGGGGCAGAGAAATGACCAACACAGAACTCAGGTTATATCATGTTTTCAAGTATCAAAAAGTCCTTCCATTACAAAGCTATCTCATGGCCAGGAGCAATAAACAAGTATCCCATTTTGTCCATAGTGTATTCAGAATTCCAAAGAAAGTTTAGGCATATTCTACCTGGATGCCCTCTATAATTCCTTCTAACTTGTTGGAGTTGCTCATCTGAATTTTACTGAAATAGTTTCTATTGACCTCCTTCTTCCTTTCCTTTCTCTAATTTATCCTTCACATAGCTGTCAAAGATTTCTTCTTTCCTAAGGCAAAGATCTGACTATATCATGCCTTTTTCAAAAACTTTTAGTGGATGCCTATTAATAGAAAATTACTCAAGGACTCGTGGTTTCAAACACGTGGCAAGCCTCTTTACCAATGAAGACGACAATTTCTCTATAAAGATTTAAAACTTTAAAGGCTTATTGATTTTCAAAAAAGGTTAAGTGTTTTTCTCTGTTGTCACAAAGATAGTATTTAATTATAGAGTTAGCAAGTGTAGGGAGTTGAATCCCTATTTCGTCCAGGTTAAAATTCAAGTTGTTTGATGTCTTTTAAATTAAGCCTCAACAATTCCAATAGACTTGTAATGGAGACAGCCATCTGCATGCACAAATCCGGGGACTGAATGTGATCACAACATTGTATCTTCAGCTTTTTTTTGTTGTTGTTTGCTTGATCTTTTTTTCTTTCTCATCTTGTTCAGCATTTTAAATATAGAAATATGTTTGGAAGAATTGCACATGTTTAACATATTGGATTACTTGCTGTCTAGGGCAAGGGGGAAAGGGAGGAAGACAAATTTGTCATATAAGGTTTTGTAAAGGTGAATGTTGAAAACTATCTTTGGATGTATTTTGAAAATTAAAAAAAATTATTATTAAAAATAAATAAATAAATTAGGTCAAACAAACCTAGGAACTATATGAACACAATTGCAAAACATTTCTCATACAAATAAAATCAGATCTAAACAATTAGAAAAATATCAATTGCTCATGGACTGCCTGGGCTAATACAATAAAAATAACAATTCTACAAAATTAGTCTACTTGTTCAGTGTCATACCAATAAAACTGCCAAAAATTATTTTATAAAGATAGAAAAAATAATAACGAAATTAATCTGGAAAAACAAAAGGCCAAGAATATCAAGGGAATTAATGGAAAAAAAAATACAAAACACAGTGGTTTAGCAGCGTCAGACCTAAAACTATATTATAAAACAGCAGTCATCAAAAACATTTGGTACTGATTAAGAAAAAGAATAATGGATCAGTGGAATAGATTAGATATAAACAACAAAATAATAATGACTATAATAATCTAGTATTTGATAAACCTCCAAACTCCAACTTCTGGAATAAGAACTCACTATTTCACAAAAATTGCTGAGAAAACTGGAAAACAATGTCAGAAAATCAGATAGACATATCTCATAGCCGATGCCAAAATAAGGTCCAAATGGATACATGATTTGAACATAAATCACCCTTTATCACACCATAAGAAAATTAGGAGAGCAAAAGATAATTTGCCTATCAGATCTTTGGAGAAGGGAGAAATTTATGACCAAAGAAGAATTAGACAACATTTTCAAATGTAAAATGGACAACTTTGATTACATTGAATTAAAAAATGTTTTTGCACAAACAAAACCAACAGAAAGAAGATTAAAAGGGAAGTACAAAACTGGAAAACATTTTTATAGCCAGTGTTTTTCCTAAAGGTCTCATTTCTAAAATATATAAAGAACTGTGTCAAATTTATAAGAATATAAGTCAATCTCTAATTGATAAATATCCAAAGGATATGAACAGTTTTCAAATGATGAAATAATGATGAAATACTAGCCATCTATATTCATATGAAAAAATGCTATAAATCACTATTGATTAGAGAAATGCAAATAAAAACAACTCTGACATACCATCTCACATCTCTCAGATTACCTAAAATGACAGGAAAAGATAATGAAAAATGTTGGAGGAGATGTGGGAAAACTGGTACATTAAAGTATTGTTGGTGGAGTTGTAAATTGATCCAACCATTCTGGGGAGCAATTTGGGACTATGCCCAAAGGACTATCAGATTGTGCATACTCATTGAACCAAAAGTGCCATTACTCAAGGAAATCATTAAAGAGGAAAAGGACCCACATGTGCAAAAAGGTTTGTAGCAACTGTTTTTGTGGTAGCAGACTTGGGAAATGAATAGATGCCCGTCAGTTGGGGGCCGGCTGAATAAGCTGTGGTATATGAAGGTTATGGAATAATTTTGTTCTATAAAAATTAACTAACAAACTTATTTTAGAAAGGTCTGGAAAGATTTACATGAACTGATGCTGAGTGAAACAAGCAGAACTAGAAATACATTGTACATAGTAACAGCAAGATTATGCAATAATCAGCTATGAAAGACTTGGTTCTACTCAGTGGTTCAGTTATCCAAGGTATCAGTTATTCTATCCAATAAACTTTGGATAGAAAATGCTATCTGCATCCAGAAAAAGAACTGTTGAGATTGAATATTACACAACACCTGCTATGTTCACTTCGATTTTCCGTTTTTTTTTTCTCTTCCAATGATTTTTTCCCTTTTGTTCTGATTTTTCTCTTCCAACAAGTTTCAAAAAGAAATGTGTATTAAAATATTAATATACATGTATAACCAGAAAAAAAATAAAGCAATCAATATAGAGTAAAATATAAATAAATAAATAAGGTCTCACTTTACTCCAAGCTATTTTTCCAAACTTATTAAATGTTACTCTCTATTCCACTTATACTAATGTATTATTCTCTGAACTCAGCATGCAATCCCTCGCTTCCATCTATCTTCTATGTAAAAAATCAGCCTCTTCTTTAGTCTACTTTTCACAGTCCTCACATTTATTTAAGTATGGATTTCAGTGACACATCTTCTGGAAGGGATTTTGAAGTGTTGCATGCTCTATTAAAAAGATAATTATTTTCTTGAATATTTAAAAAAAAAAAACTTGGCAAACCTAAAAAAAATAAGCAATTCTATGTACAATTCCAATCATAAAGAAGAGTAGAAAAAGATAATTAAAAATGAAACTTGGAGTCTCCGTTATATACAGCTTGCTTTTCTTTGAAAATTATACAGTAAATTACAAGTTAATTTCAAAGCTATCCTGCTTGTTTGTATCTTCTTAAATCTTTTTCATTTTTTTTCATTTTTTTAAAAGTGCTAAAAGGACCCCATCCCCCCCCTTTTTTGGAATAATCTCCCTTTCCCTTTCAATACTTCATTAAAAATCTTGTAAAAAGTATCATGAAGTAAAAGAAAAAACCATCACATTCTTCATGTCTGAAAGCTACATGTCTGTACATTGATGCTCCAATGTATTTTTCTCTTTTTTTCTGGCATTTTGTATTATATCCTTGTAAGCAGCAGTCTTTCACATTGCCTTGATGAGTATTCTAAAGTCCTCCAAATTGATTTTCTTTATGATGTTAGGTTATTGTATAAATTATTCCATTGGTTCTGCTCACTTAACTTTTCTGAATCTATATCTTTCATAATTTTTATTTCACAATAACATTTCATTACATTTACATGACAAAAATTGTTCAGCCACTTGCTAAGTGATGGACACTATTTTGCTTTCAGGTATTTTCTGCAATGAATAATACACTATAAATATTTTTGTATATGTTTTTGTTTTCTTTCTCAGATCTCTTTGGGGTTACATCTTTTGTCTTCTCTTTACATCCATTTCATCTCTTTACACAAAAGCAGGCAATTGTAAAAAAGGAATGTGAGCTAAAATTGGAATAAACTACTTCAAATTCATTGTCTCTTTTCTTCCTCCTACATAAATGTAAGGCACTGGTTCTATTCCTTTCTTCACCTCCTCTTTAAGTTGCACATTCATATTCCACCCTTCAACATACAAAAGTGTTTTGGGTGTAACTATTCTCTCCCTTTTAAAATTCTTTCTCCATTTCTACTTATTTTCCACACATACACACACAAACTCAAAACAGAACTCTGTGTGTGTGTGTGTGTGTGTGTGTTTCAACCCTTTTTTGTTAGGTTAAGATAAGAGGATAGTTCCTTTGTTGCTCACTCTTACATTCCTTTCCTTCATGTTTGTATTTTTTTCTTCTGGTGTTCCTAGCTATGAAAAAATATTGTCACTTTCTCTCTTTTCTGCCCTAATGTATTCCTTTTTTATATCTTTTTCTTATAACAATCAAAACAGAATGGATCTATCTCATTATATCTTCTACTTGCCTTGTTTAACTCATTTTCTGATCCTCCAAGAGTATTTATATTTTTAGATTTTTCTTGTCTCCTATATTTGTATTTTTAAATAAGGTTATTTTATCTACAACTTCACTGAACAATCATTTATTTGGTGTCTTCTTTGTGTTAGGCATTGTGACATGTCAGGTAATAGTTTTGGAATTGATTCACGGAGGGCTTAAAGTCCAAAATAGTAAGTGTAGTTCATAACTTACATTTTTACAGGCTTTCAAATATGTAAATGTTTATTGAGGTACATTGTTTTCACAGAGACTTCCAGTGGTACATGCCAGTACCAAGAGATTTTACAATTGGTTTTGGGGTCAGCATGACCCAAATTCATTTGACTGCAGATGGGACAACATGGATGACATGAAAAGCTTGAAGGGAAGAAAAAGAAATAACAGCTGAGGCTTCCACACAGTTATGTCTGTCTTCTCCCTCTCCAGTTTATCAGTGTTAAATTTTTTATGAGTGGCTTCCTATATAATTATTAGCAAATGAGGTATTTAAGATGCATTTCTTTCCAGGGCTAGTGTTGCAGAAATACTCCCTTTCTTGAGCTAGAGCAAAATGCCATGTACCTTCCAGAATTTGGGAACTCTTGGGACTAGAGCCATTGGAGCCAGGGATTGGACTATCTAGTTCTCCCATGCAGCTTTGACCAACAGAGTCACCAAAAGCCTTTGCAGCACTTTCCAATCTGTGCATGGTACGCATACTGGGAAATGGGGAAATTTACTAAAAGACTTGACACTTTAAAACTGTGAGTGAAAAGGAATTATATAGACTGAAAGAGAGGGTTGAAAATGAGAAGTTACTATATGTTATGATATAATTGTTTAATATTTATTGCCATTACTATGTCTTTTCACACACCTAATTGAACTGTTTGACAGGGATTTTAAGGTCAAAGTGATTTGTGAACAACCAGCAGGATCTAGAAGGAAATGGAGATTTTTTTTTCAATGAAATGGGAGTACATGAGTCAATGAGCATAACAGAGCCTTTATCCATACTCACATCTACCCATTTATTGTTTATGTGTGGGAGGAGGGTGGAGAGCAGAAATATCTCTTTAAATTACTTTTCCTCTGCTTTAGTTTGTTCAAGTTGTCATTCTTTTATAAAATGACAAGCCTATGCATAACCACTGCAGAAAAACCTAAATAACTCAGACAATTCACTCTGAGCTCATTCAAATCCCTTGGATGGGTTTTTACCTTATGTGATTGTCCATTAAAGGCAAACTCTAAATGAATACCATACTACAAAGTGGTATTTGCATATCCCCTATGTGTGTTCCCTTCCATGTGATTATTACATATGGGAGTGATATCAAGATCAACTACTTTTCTTGCAGCATCATTAAATGTCTTTGAACTAATTGTGTCCTCTGGCACACAGTAAAGAGAAACTAGTGTGAATTATGACTTTGAGAGTTTGGGGACCCATCAAATACCTTGACTCCAGAGTAACCTTGCTTGGGGATCATTTTGTAAGTTGGGAGGTGTCCCCAGGTGCTACATAATTATTGGGGGAAAGCAACAAAAAAGTACAAAGCACAGATGGTGTTGGTTACAAAGTTGTGATGTTCAAAAATTTTCAGCCCAGCTATAATACCCTAGAAGTCATCCCCACCTTCAAACTCATATTACAATTATTTCTCCCCCTTTTCTCCTCTTGTCCAAACTTGAGGAGGGAGGGGAGAGGAGGCAGAGGAGCAAGTCACCCATAATGGGTTCTTATATTTGGATTTTGAAATATTATCTTAGGTCTAGTCTTTTCAGCAAAAATGCTTAAAGGTATTTTGTTCTAGAAAAGGTCCATTTCCTCCCAAACTATTATGCTTTATTTTGCTGAGAAGTTATTCTTGGTTGTAAGTCTTTATATTTTGCCTTTTAGAATATTGTATTTCAAAATCTTCTTGGAAGATTAAGTGGTTGCCAAATCTTCACAGTTAAAATTTTCTTTCTAATTACTAAATTATGTTTGCTTTGATTCAGAAGCTCTGAATTTTAGTTATGTCATTTCTGGGGAATTTTTCTAGATTAGTTTCAGGAAGTGATCAGTGGATCATTTGGTTTTCTTTTTGCTCTCTTGGTCTAATTTATCAGAGACATTTTCATTTATGTTTCTTAAAATATGTCATCTATTGTTTTATTTCAGTCATGGTTTTCAGGTAAATCAAAACTTGTTAGATTCTCTCTCCTTGACCTATTCTCCAGGCCATTTTTTGATAGGAAATAAATTTACGTTTTCTCCTCCCCCCCACCTCCCCCCCAATCTCTAGAATTTGTTCCAATATTTTTTTCTTGTCTTACATAGTTGCTGATTTCTATTTGGTCCATTTTAATTTTCTGGGAGACTATTTCACATATTCTCTTTAATCTATTAACTCTCCTAAATCTTCCCTCCAAAGCTTTCATTTTTATATGTTTTTTAAAGTTTCATTTATTCTAGGTGTATCTATTTTTGTGACCAAACCATTTTCTTCTTTGAAATTCTACTAGTGGATATTTATATGGAATCATTCTCTTATTCTAAGTTGTCCTTTTGAACAGCTTTTGTCCTTTCTCATTTTTGCACAATGTTTAGTTTCTTCTGTTCACTCATATTTCTAGATTCAGTACTTGATCTGGGTCTTAGTGCCAGAATATGGTTGTATTCCTGCTCATACTTTTGGATATAGATAGTCAAATCTAGTTTTGTCTTGATTTACTTTCCTAGATGTTTGCTACTAGTTTCCACATTTCTGAGAGAGTCTTTAATCACAGACCTGGCATGTGTCATTATCCTTGATCAGAATTTTGCAGTTGGCTCTCTCCAATGAGGGCACTGGGTATCTTCTGAATTTCT
Source organism: Myrmecobius fasciatus (assembly GCA_023553655.1). Taxonomy (NCBI): domain Eukaryota; kingdom Metazoa; phylum Chordata; class Mammalia; order Dasyuromorphia; family Myrmecobiidae; genus Myrmecobius; species Myrmecobius fasciatus. The sequence goes on along the minus strand of JAJPUD010012584.1, from coordinate 9,894 downwards.
TCATCATATTCTTCACATCCAAATTTTCATCAGAACATTTGCAGTTCTTTGCATTCCCTGGGCCTTCCTTGATCAAAGTGATACAGTATCTTCTGTCTACCTTGTATCTTTCTTCATTTGAACATTATTCTGTTTCAGGATCACTAGAAGATCTTGCTTCCTTCCTGTGTTTCTCTGAACAGTAAATTTGGTGTTCTTCCATTTCTTCTGAGGCTTCCCTGGTCAGTGTTCTAGGTGGGCTTCTTTCATTTCTACAGTTAGGATTTCCTCAAAAAGAGCCTTTTTTTCCTATATTCCCCACCCCTTCTCCTATTTGGTCAGGTTTTGTTACTGTATTCCACTGGACAGCTCCTCCAGCAGTGTGTTCCTGGGATGTCAGTGCCTGTCTCTTTCCTCACTTAAACATTTACACTATCCACACCTGGTGACAATGGCTTTGCATTTGCCCCAGCCTGAAGCAGTCTAGGTAGCTTGCTGCAGGTTTAAAAATGTCTAACTATAAATCTGCCCCAGGGGCATGCTTGGAGGCTATAGACATAGTGGAAAGACAAACATTATTAAGCATAGCTCTCCATAAGCTGACTGTCCCTGCCTCCCACAGAACCAACTTAGGCTTTTATTGATGGGGAAATTCTCTGCAGCTGATGTTGTAAATGGCTCTGTTAAGCAGAAGGCAGGTGTATTTTTTCCTTCCTTTCCAACCCCTCTCCTCCCCTGCTTCCATGGCCCCGTTCAACCTCATAGCTCCTATTCTTCTGCCCAAACCATAGAAACAGAAGACGTGTCCCTCTACATCAATTGTTGTGGTAATTAGGGCTGTGTTCTACCTGGTCTTAAATCATATTTGATTGTAGGTATTGTGTGTGCATTTTATGGTAACGTCTATTTCATTGCTGGAATTATTCTGTATGTACCTTCGATGCCTTCATCCTCTGCTTCCATTGTAAGATGTATGGCCTGGCTTTCCCCGCCTATATTATCAAATCATCCACTCCCCATTCTCTGGTTTGCAGGAATCAGTTCTCATTGAACGTTAGGACTGACAAAGAGTTATTAGTCTAATGTGTTAGGGAGATTAGCTCATTTTCACTCCAGTTTGGCATCTCCATTTATCATATACCCAGCTGTGTTTTCATAAATGACTTATGGAGTGTAAAAGTTGAGGAGCTGGTCAAAAGCAGCTGGGATCCACATTTGGTTCAGAGTGCTCTGGAAGAGTATAAGGTCATATTTATATAGCACTTTTCTGTTTGTAATGAATATCCACCCTTCCCCCCTCCCATAAGAATACTAGAAGATACAGTGTGTAAATAATATCTCCTCCATTTTGGAGGCAAAAAAAAAAATGAGCCTCAGAGGCAGGAAGAGAGATTCCCAGTGAGGCAAGGAGTGAAAGAATAAATTATTTATTACTTATATTTCTCTATGTTTAAGATTGAGAAAACACTTTCCATACAACACTGAGGAAACTTGGGAACAACCTGTACTTTTTCTTCTTCTCTTTTTCTTCCTTAACCCTAAGCTGTCCCAGAAACCATTATAAATATCTGGTGGCAGGAAGATTTACCATCCTAGAGGCATCTTTCCCCTCTTTCCCATTTAAGACTGCCATGCCATTCAAAGATTAGTCACCTCTGCGAGTATTCTCTCATTATCTATTAAGCTGTTTAACTGCTCACATAGTTTGCACATGGTAAGAGTCATCAACTCTATTTCAACTGGTAATATGGAGAGCCACTAGACTTCACCATTGGCACTATTACTGTGTCCTAAGGTTTTCTAATGCTCACCATCTTCCTTTTCTTTATATCCTACAGAGCCCAGGCACTGTCATCTGACCTAAAGATGTAATATTAGAAAAAAAGATGTAATATTGGGATGTCTGGATCCTATTTTTTATCCTTGATGGAATCTTAGATTTCCCAGGTTTTGCCACTTATCCTACAACTAAATTCCATAATGTGTTGACTCCATCACTTAGAATGAGCTCCTTATGAGCAGAAACTGTTTTCTTTTTTCAACTTATTTCTCATAGTATTTGACACCTAATAAATGCTTTAACAAATGCTTTTTCATTCAATCATTTCTCTATACACTCATAAAGTATAACTGACAGTTAGCAAGGGATAGAAGAAGTATTTTAACATAGGTCTCCTAGCTCCAAATCTATAGCAATTTCTACCACTTCCTATGACATTGCATATCAGAAAACAGAGGTATAGAGAAGGAAAGTGATGGCATTTTCAAGATTTAATGATACGAGTTTGAACTTTTCCATAAGTTGTCAGATGCAATATTCAATATGTTCCATAACATTTCTCTTACTCATGAAGCAGAAGGATTTATTCTTAATTCATACTTATTTTACTTAACTCTTCTCCCTTCCTTACACTGGCTAATCAACTGGCTGGAATCATCTCCTTTCATAGGATGCTTTGTCTCCTTTCCTGTGTTTTCCCTCTGACATGATGATGAGTTGGACACTTCCTCTGCTGAGAATCCCCTTTTCTCCTTTCAAAATTCAGTTTATGTACTACCTTTTACATGAAACTCTTCCTGATCCTCCAGTTCTAGGATGCTCTCCCTCCTCAATCATCTTTTCTGAATATACTTACCTATGTGTATACTGCCTTCTATCACAACCTGCAACCTGAGATTAATGTTTTCCCAATGATTAGCACCTACATTATGGTACATATTTAATAAATGTTTGTAGATTGATCAGTTCTCAAGAGTGATATGTCTGACTGTTCTCTCAGATGTAAAGAAAGAGTGGTCAACTGGATGAGCCAGGAAGTTGTTAAGTTGCTAGTCAGAATTAGGTGGAGAGTCTTCATGTTTGGAGCCCCAAGTACTCTCCCCTAAGCGATTTGTAGTTGGTGTCTCACTTGTGATTGGTAGTTAGTGGCTCATAATTTGCAATTGATGTCTCATTCTCAATTTGTACTTGGTGTCTCACTCTCAGTCTGTACTTGGTGTCAGTCTCTATACACTGTGTAGTTAGTGTCTGCTTCTGGTCACATGTGATTATATGAGAATTAACTGTCATGGAGTGGAGACCTTGAGGCACCAAGGATAGAACCAGAGGATAGTTGTCAATAGAATTATAATAGAAGGAATAATTCCATTCACAGAATCTTAGAACCTTTGAATTCTCAGCAATGTCAGCAAGAACAGTTCCTGAGTCCTAGTAAGTGCTTCATAAATGCTTATTGATTGATTGACCTAGTTTAGAAGTTATTTACTCTTTTGTGTCATGATTCGGCAGTCCAGTGAATCCTGTGAACCCTTTCTCAGAATAATTTTTAAATACATAAAATATACAGGATTATGAGAGAAATCAGTTTATGGAAATGAAGTTTTTTTCCCTTCAGAAATTTCTCCTTTATGGACACCAGATTAAGAATCCCTGATCAATGCAACCTTTGGCTGTGAAGAATCCTCTTTAAATATCTAACACCTACTAAGTGTGTGACATTTATCAAGTTACTTCATCTCCCTCCACCTTCATTTGAGTCTTTCTAAAATAGGAATAATAATAGCTTCACCTCACAGGATCCTTGTGAGGCTCAAATGAGAGGATATGTAAAAAGTTGGCTACAATAGTGCTGATAATGAAGTGTTAGATTGCAAATGTTTATCATGAAGAAGAGAGCACTTTGGGAAGAATGGAATTGCTTTCTTCTTTGAGCAATAGTTAGTCAGTCATGGGGGAGACAAGGACTCATCCAATTACATACTCTCAATTCTTTTAGTGGAGTCTTTTGGCTCTTTGTAGGATCAATTTTCTTCTTCTCATACAATACACTAAGATTTACGCTGTCCAGAGTGAGATACTATATACCTCCTGCTAAAGAAGTGATATACTTAAAAGAGACATAAAGTTTCAGACACAAGTCACTGTGAAAATTAATATTGCCATACTATACATATTATGTATGGTGAAAATTTTATATTTTTATGTAATCAATAGGGAGTAGTTAGTGGAGCATATTAATAAAAGAAAAATAACTTCCAAAAATAGTATATTGGGACAACCAGCTCCTTAGTTCTGGATATTCTGCCTTTTAATGCAATCTAAGAACAAATTAGTTGTTTTGGTTGCCATGCCATATTGTAAATTTATATTGAATAGTTTTTTATTGCTCCCTCCTTTTCCATCTAAACTACAGCCTAGACACATTACTATATTGTATATTTATGTTGTAGATATTTTATAATAAAACGTAGAGCCTAAGAATATATAAATATGACATTTATCCCTATCAATTTCCTTTTTATTTGATTTGGCTAAAGGTTCTGATCTGTCAAAATATTTTGGGGCTCTAATTCTGTCATCTGTTAGTTATTCTTCCTAGCTACTACACATTCTTTAATCACGTTACTTACATGTTTATCCAAGTCACTGATAAAAACTATTGAACAGTAAAGAGTCAAGAACCAAGCTTTATGTCTCTCCAAATGGATATTCTTTCAGAGGGTTAAGCATCCAATTCAATTTGATTCCACAAATATTTTCCAAATGTCTAATATGTTCAGTGTTTAAGTTTGTTCTCAAGATAAAAAAGTAGCTTTGACACAGATAGTGGATAATCACCAGATGGTTAAATCCAATAATGAAGAGATGCATGTGCTCAGGTACCTTTGAAACAAGGCAGAGTTCTTGAATTTGAAGGAGAAATCAAGGCATAAGGCTGTGAGGAATTTTATTACAGAGGGATCACTTTTTGATGGGAATGGTTAAAAAAACAAGTCAGGTTTTACACTGAACTTGTACTTTAAAGAATGAATGAATGAAGAAGCATTTATTAAGCTCCTACTATTTTCAATTCACTATACAAAGTACTGAAAATAAAAATAGAAAAAATAGTATACATTGTTCTCAATGAATTTATATTCTAAGGTGGAAGGAGGTTTCAGGGCAAGTCAAATAAAAAGGCCCACTAATTCTTAAAATATGGCAGCACAGCAAATACTCATAGGTAATATATCATCACATTTCCATTAACATTTATGTTAGCATCTGCTATTGGGACATTTAGTATGAGGGACTCTCTTGTCTGTTCTTTAGGAACAATGACTACTGAGCAGAGAGAAGCTACCTACCATCTTGCATCTTGTTGAACTTGCAACTTGTTGCCAGTTTGCATCTTCATATATCTCTGGATGATAGCTGTGATGACTGGTTCAAAAAAAAAAAGCCAGAAGATGACGAATTGCAGACATCATTCTCTGTGAGCTCCCAAGACATTCCCTCAGACCCAGACAAATTGAGCCTCCAAACTGGTTCTAGAGTGAGGGCTCCATCAAACACTTGGAGTACAACGCACTTCTATCAAAAATCTATTTTGAAAGAACTCGGGAGAAGGTCAGTTTCAGACTTGCAGGGGATCGGCAGCTTGCCACAATCAGATGCCAGTGTGCCCGGGGCAGAAGAGGGGGCTGGGACAGAGAGGGAGATTTTAGGCAGCCATGAAGTCCCTGGGAGACACTTGGGCCACTTTGCTCCGCTTGCGGGCAGGTGCTTTGGCAGATCTGCCTTTGGTAAAGGGTGGATTGAGAGCAGCTGAAAGTGTGGTCCTAGTGCGGATCTAGCCCAACCAGCCCTGCACCAGAAGTCAACTCCGTGAACTGCCCAGGGCAAATTGAAACAGCTACCAGTCTGGCACTTATTCTTCAGGTCAAAAACATGAGCAAGAAGCAGAACAGAGCTCTCACCATAGACAACTTTTACGGAGAGAAAGTAGGGCAGTCCCCAGATCCTGAGGTTCTGAAAACAATCCCAGAGGAAGTCACAAAGGCAGACATGAGCTGGTCCCCTTTTCAAAAGGCTTACCTGGAAGATTGCATAAAGAATCTCAAAAGAGAGGTAGAAAAAAAAATGGGGAAATAAATTGAGATCAGTGTAAGAAGGATATAATGCCCTGCAACAGAGATGTGAAAAACTGGAAAACAAGACTGGTGAAATGGAGAAAGACACCAACTCACTGAAAAACAAAATTGGTGAATTGGAAAAAGACAACAATTCACTGAAAAATAAAATTGGCAAAATGGAAAAAGAATGCATTGAACCAAAAAATTCAATTGGCCAGTTACAAAAGGAGCTGAAAAAATAACTGAAGGAAAAAATACTTTAAAAATTAAAATTGAACAAATAGAAGTGAATGACTCAATAAGTCTTCAAGAATTAGTCAAACAAAAACAAAAAAATGAAAAAATAGAAGAAAATATGAAATATCTCCTAGGAAAAATAACTGACTTGGAAAACAGATCCAGGAGAGACAGTCTAAGGATTATCGGACTCCCTGAAAGCCACGATGAAAAAAAGAACCTTGATGCTATCTTCCAGGAAATCATGAAAGAGAATTGCCCTGATGTTTTAGAATCAGAAGGCAAAATTGCCTGATTCACCGATCACCTCCTGAAAGAGACCCCAAAATAAAAAAAAAAAGCTAGCAGACTCTAGTGTTCTGCTCTTCAGGGGTTCATGGATATAACTATCAAATTATGGCTGCAACCAATGTTGGTGGCAAGGAAATTCTACAGAGGACCAAAATCGAGTTCATTTCTGGCATGAGGACTAGTATGAACAATGGCACACAGAAACAAGATGAGTTGAACCATGACAAAGGAAATGAAATCCAGCAAGTAGGCTAGTTTGGAATACAGAATATACAAAGAGTAATGATACTGGATAAGGCTGGAGAACTATGATAGAAAAAGTCACAAAAAGGTCGTCAATGTCAAGATTATACATTTAGAATAAATTTGGTAGAGAATGAAGTCATAACAATCATATTTATTAAACTAGACCCTATACTGTGCTAAGTGCCAGGGATATAAATACTACTGAAAACACCATGCCTTTAGGAAACATATTCTAATGGAAAAAAACAACATATAAAAGGGAGCTGAAGAGAGAGGTTCAGGGGCAGAGAGAAAGTAAGTAAAAAGGGGCATGGTGTTAAAAAAAGACAAGTGAGTCAAAAGTAGAATCTGAGCAGGAAGGAGGGTAATGAACATATTTGGCCTGCATACTTCCTTAAATGGAGGTTGTGAGGGGAACAGACCAATCAAAGGAAAGAGATTCAGGGGCAGATAGATCTTCTTACTTCTTTCCCTATAGGGAAAGAAGTATTTTCCAGACTGAGATGCAAGTGTTTTCACTTCAAATTAATTTTGTACTTTGATTCTCTAGTAAATATGTAGATATTGGGGGGGCAGAGCCAAGATGGCGAACTGCAGACAGTGTCCTCTTTGAGCTCCTGAGACCTTCCCACAGACCCAGACAAATTGAGCCTCCGAATTGGTTCTGGAGTGAGGGCTCCACCAAACACTTGGACTACAACGCACTTCTATCAAATATCTACTTTGAAAGAACTTCTGAGGTCAGTTTTACACGGGCAGGGGATCGAGCAGCTCCCAGCGCTCAGATGCCAGTGCATAGCCAGGGTGCAAGTCTGGGGCTGGAAAGGACTAGAAGATTTTAGGCTGCCAGGAAGTCCCTGGGAGATGCTTGGGCCACTTTGCTCTGCTTGTGGGCAAGTGCTTTGGCAGGTCTACCTTTGATAAAGGGTGGATTGAGATCAGCTGAAAGTGTGGTCTTAGTGCGGATCTAGCCAGATCAGCCCCAGACTGGAAGTCAACTCGGCAAACTGCCCCAGGGAAAATTGAAATTGCTGCTGCTGCTGCAGAATTCCCTGCTGGTGACTAATACCTCAGCTAAACATCATGAGCAAAAAGAAGAGAGCTCTCACCATAGACAGCTTTTATGGAGAGAAACTAGAGCAGTCCCCAGATCCTGAGATTCTGAAAACAATCCCAGATAAAGCCACAAAGGTGGAATTAAGCTGCTCTCCCTTTCAGAAGGCTTACCTGGAAGATTGCATAAAGAATCTCAAAAGAGAGCTAGAAGAAGATTGGGGAAATAAATTGAGAACAGTGCAAGAAGGAAATATCGCCCTGCAACAGAGATGTGAAAAACTGGAAAATAAGTCTGGTGAATTGGAAAAAGACAACAATTCACTGAAAAACAAAATTGGTGAATTGGAAAAAATTGCCAACTCACTGGAAAATAAAAATAGTGAATTGGTAAAAGACAACAATTCACTGAAAAACAAAATTAGTGAATTGGAAAAAGACAACAATTCACTGAAAAACAAAATTGGTGAATTGGAAAAAGTCACCAAATCACAAGAAAATAAAAATAGTGAATTGGTAAAAGAAAAAAATTTACTAAAAAACAAAATTGGTGAACTGGAAAAAGTCACCAACTCACTAGAAAATAAAAATAGTGAATTGGAAAAAGATAACAATTCAATGAAAAACAAAATTAGTGAATCAGAAAAAGACAACAATTCACTGAAAAATAAAATTGGCAAAATGGAAAAAGAATGCAACGAACCAAAAAATCAATTGGCTAGTTACAAAAGGAGCTAAAAAAGATAGCTGAAGGAAATAATACCTTAAAAATTAAAATTGAACAAATTGAAATGAATGACTCAATAAGACTTCAAGAATCAGTCAGACAAAAACAAAAAAATGAAAAAATAGAAGAAAATATGAAATATCTCCTAGGAAAAACAAGTGACTTGGAAAACAGATCCAGGAGAGACAATCTAAGGATTATTGGACTCCCTGAAAGTCACGATGAAAAAAAGAACCTGGATGCTATCTTCCAGGAAATCATGAAAGAGAATTGCCCTGATGTTTTAGAATCAGAAGGCAAAGTTGGCATTAAAAGAATTCACCGATCACCTCCTGAAAGAGACCCCAAAATTAAAACCCCAAGGAATATCGTGGCCAAATTTCAGGACTATCACACCAAGGAAAAGATATTACAAACTGCTAGAAAAAAACAGTTCAAATGCCGAGGAACTGTCATTAGAATTACACAGGATTTGTCAGCTTCCACTT
>JAJPUD010012583.1:0-47790 GCA_023553655.1 Myrmecobius fasciatus | reverse complement strand
GAATTAGAATAGGTAATGAAGAAACCAAATTATCAATCTTTGCAGATGACATGATGGTATAGTTAGAGAACCCTAGAGACTCAAGTAAAAAACTACTAGAAACAATTCACAACTTTAGTAAAGTTGCAGGATTCAAAATAAATCCACCTAAGTCATCAGCATTTTTATATATTACCAACAAAGTTCAGCAGCAAGAGATACAAAAAAGACATTCCATTCCAAATAACAGATGATAGTATAAAATATTTGGGAATCTATCTGCCAAGCAAAAGTCAGAAACTATATGAACTAAACTACAAAACACTTTCCACACAAATAAGATCAGACCTAATCAATTGGAAAAACATGAAGTGCTCATGGGTAGGCCGAGTGAATATAATAAAAATGACAATACTACCCAAACTAATTTATTTATTTAGTGCCATACCAATCAAACTCCCAAGAAATTATTTTACAGATCTAGAAAAATAGTAGCAAAGTTCATTTGGAAGAAGAAAAGGTCAAGAATTTCACGGGAATTAAGGGAAAAAAAGGCAGATGAAGGTGGCCTTGCTGTACCAGATATAAAACTATGTTATAAAGCAGCGGTCATCAAAACATTTGGTACTGGCTAAGAAATAGAGCAGTCGATCAGTGGCATAGGATAGGATATCAGGGCAATCTAGGCAATAACTTTAACAATTTAGTGTTTGATAAATCCAAAGACCCAAGCTTTTGGGATAAGTACTCACCATTTGGCAAAAACTGTTGAGAAAATTGGAAACTAGTGTGGAAGAAATTAGAGCTTGACCCATACCTAACAGCACATACCAAGGTAAGATCTAAATGGGTTCATGATCTAGATATAAAGAGTGATATGGTAAGCAAGTTAGAGGAACGTAATATAGTTTACCTCTCAGACCTGTGGAGATGGAATAAATTTATGTCCAAAGAAGATCTGGAAGTCTTAATTGTACATCAGATAGATAATTTTGATTATATTAAGTTAAAAAGTTTCTGTACAAATAAAACTAATGCAGACAAGATTAGGAGGGAAGCATCAAATTGGGAAATCATCTTTACATTTAATGGTTCTGATAAAAGCCTCATTTCTAAAATATATAGAGAATTGTCTCATATATATAAGAATTCAAGCCTCTATTCAATAGATAAGTGGTCAAGGGATATGAACAGACAATTTTCAGATGATGAAATTAAAACTATTTCTAGTCATATGAAAAATTGCTCCAAATCACTATTGATCAGAGAAATGCACATTAAGACCACTCTGAGGTATCACTACACACCTGTCAGATTGGCTAAAATGACAGGAAAAGGTAACAATGAATGCTGGAGGGGATGTGGGAAAGCTGGGACACTAATACATTGTTGGTAGAACTGTGAACGGATCCAACCATTCTGGAGAGCAATTTGGAACTATGCTCAAAAAGTTATCAAACTGTGCATACCCTTTGACCCAGCAGTGTTTCTATTGGGTGTATATCCCGAAGAAATCTTAGAGGAGGGAAAGGGATCCACATGTGCAAGAATGTTTGTGGCAGCCCTTTTTGTAGTGGCTAGAAACTGGAAACTGAATGGATGCCCATCAATTCGAGATTGGCTGAATAAATTGTGGTATATGAATATTATGGAATATTATTGCTCTGTAAGAAAAGACCGGCAGCATGATTTCAGAGAGGCCTGGAGAGACTTGCATGAACTAATGCTGAGTGAAATGAGCAGAACCAGGAGATCATTAGACACAGCAGCAACAATATTACATGATGATAAATTCTGATGGACATGGCTCTCTGCAACAAAAAATTGTCTCAAACCAGTTCCAGTTGTTCAGTGAAGAAAATCATATATACCCAGAGAGAGGGATATGAAATATGGACCCCAACATAACATTTTCATGCTCTCTATTGATGTTTGCATGCATTGTGTTTCCTTTCTCTGATTATCTTTTTTTCTGGTAGATAGGATTTTCCTTGCACAACTTGTCAAGTATTTCAACATTATTAACATGTAGTGGACTTCATGCCATCCAGGGGAGAGGAGGAGACTTAGGGTAAAATTTGTAATGGAAAGCTTTGCAAAGATCAATGCTAAGCAACTAACCATACATATGTTATACAAATAAAAAGCTTTAATGAGAAAAAAAAGAAATAAAAAATATTAAAAAAAAGAAATACAGAGCTGGTAATCATAAATGTGAATGTAAATGGGATGAACGCTCTCATAAATGGAAGAGAATCACAGAGTGGAATAAAAAACAGAATCCTACAATATATTTGTTTACAAGCAACAAATTTTACACAGAGGGACACAAACAGTAAAGATAAAAGGCTGGAACAAAATTCATTATGCTTCAGCTAAAGTAAAAAAAATTAGTAATAACAATTCAGATCTCACATGAAGCAAAAGTAAAAACTGATATTATTAAAAGAGATAAGAAGGAAATTGCATCTTAATAGAGGATATCATAACAATGAAATTATAACAATAATAAATGTATATGCATCAAGTGGTATAGAAGCCAGATTCCTACAGAAGATATTACACCGGTTACAGGAAGAATTAAACAGCAAACTATATTAGTGGGGAACCTCTCAGAATCAGAAATTCCTAACCACAAAATAACAAGAAAGAAACTAGGAAGGTCAATAGAATCCTATAAAACCTAATTATGATAAACCTCTGGAGAAAATTAATAGGAACAGAAAGGAATACACCTCTTGCTTTGCAATACATAGTACTTACACAAAAATTGACTATGTTTTAAAATTAAAACCTCACTAACAAATGCAGAAAAGCAGAAACAGTAAATACTTCCTTTTCAGACTACAATGCAATTGAAATTATGCTCAATAAAGGGACAAGGAATAATAAACTAAAAACCAATGGAAATTAAATAACCTTATTTTAGAAAATGAGTGGGTCAAACAACAAATCACAGAAACAATCCATAATTTCATCCAAGAGAATGACAATAATGATACAACATAGCAAAACCTATGGGATGCAGCCAAAGCAGTTCTTAGGGAAAATTTTATATTTCTAACTAGCTACATGAATAAAATAGAGAAAGAAGAGAAAAATAAATTGAGCATGCCACTAAAACTCCAAAAAAAGAACAAATTTAACCCCCCAATAAAATACCAAATTAGAAATTCTGAAACTCAAAGGAGAGATTAATAAAATTGAAACTAAGAAAACTGTTGAACTAACAAATAAAACTGAGTGGGTTTTGTTAAGAAAACAAAAACAAAAACAATATAGATAAACCTTTAGTGAATTTAATCAGAAAAAGGAAAGAAAAAAATCACCAGGATCAAAAATGAAAAGAGTGAACTTATCAGCAATGAAAAAGAAATTACATCAATAATTAGGAGCTGTTTTGTCCAAATGTATGACAGCAAGTTTGACAAGCTAATTAAAATTGGTGAATATTTGCAAAAAAACCTACATTTCCCAGGTTAACAGAAGAGGAAATACATTACTTAAATAGCCCTATTTTAGAAAAAAGAAATGTAATAACTCATTAATGAATTTCTTAATAAAAAATTTCCAGGGCCAGATGAATTCTATGAAGCATTTAAATAACAATTAATTGTTGTTTAATTTAAATTAAATAACAATTAATTCCAATACTATTTAAACTATTTGGAAAACCAGGTGAAGGAATACTGCTGAATTCCTTCTATAACACAAATATGGCTCTGATACCTAAACCAGGAAGAGCTAGAACAGAGAAAGAAAATTGCAGTCCAATTTTCCTCATGAATATTGATTCAACAATTTTAAATATATATATATATATATATATATATATCAGAGATGTCAACAGCTTATCATTAGGGTAATACACTATGACCAAGTGGAATTTATATCAGAATTGCAGGACTGGGTTTAATATCAGGAAAACTGTTATCATAATTGATCTTATCAATAAAAAATCAACAGAAATAATATGGTAATCTCAATAGAAGCAGAAAAACTTCTGGCAAAATACAGCTCCCATTCATATTAAAAACACTAGAAAGCATAAGGATAAAATAATTTTTTTTTAATAATAAGCAGCATCTATCTAAAACCAATAGCAAGCATTATTTGCGTCACTAATGTATTGATGATGGAATTGTGAAATGACCCAACCATTCTGGAGAGTAATCTGGAATTATAACCAAAGAATAATTTAATGTGCATATTCTTTTACCCAGCACTGTCATTACTAGGTTTGTATCCCAAGGAAATCATAAAGAAGGTAAAAGGACTCACATGTGCAAAAATGTTTTTAGCAGTTCTTTTTGTGGTAGCAAAGAATTGCAAAATAAGTAGATGTCCATCAATTGGGGAATGACCAAATATATTGTGGTATATGAAGATCATGGAATATTATTGTTCTGCAAAAAATGATGAACAAGAGCTGATTTTATAAAGATTTAGAAAGAGTTGCATGAATTGATGCTTAGTGAAACAAGCAGAACCAACAATACATTGTAGACAATAAGACGAAGAAGTTGTTATAATCAACTATGAAAAACTTGGTTCTTCTCAATGGTTCAGTGATTCAAAGAAATAGACTTTGGACAGAAAATGCCATCTGCATCCGAAAAAACAAACAAACAAACAAACAAACAAAAAAAAAAAAACTAAGGAGACTGACTATAAGTCAACACATGCTATGTTAACATTTTTTCTTTTTTTTCTTTCCTATAGTTTTTCCTTTTTGCTCTGATTTTTCTTTCCCAACATGATTCATAAAGCAATATGTTAAAAAAATAAATTTTAAAGATATAAAAAAGAGAATGCTATTTTAAAATAAATATAAGGAAACTAAAGCCTAGGAACGTTAAATAGCACAAGGTTTCATACGTAGAAATCTCAAAGAGAGGATTTGAAGCTAGGTCCTCTGAATACAGCATCACCTGTGCTCTAAAGATTATATAATTATGTCATTATAGCTGGAGAGGGAATTAGAGATCAAGATACATTGGGAAGCGTGAAAGATTTGGAGCCAGACGACGTAAGTTTAAATTCCTTCTCTACTATCACTGACTTCATTCCTCTAAGTTTTAGTTTGCTTGTTTGTATAATAATTGGGTTTAACTAAACATATCTTCTCTATTTCAAAATCTGTAATCAATGATTCAATCATCTCATTAGAAGCAACATGTCAAGAGAGGTTGTTATTTCACATAACCAGATAATGGCGGTACATACACAAAAATCCAGCTCACCAACCTTCCCCCCCCCCCCCCCCCCGGCCTATAGGGTTTTGTTGTTGTTGTTGCTGGGTGTTGTATGTCCTTCATTCTCAAAGAGAAACAATGATATCAAGTGGGAAATATTTTGTTTTATGTGAGGGCAAGCTACCAAAAGTCATTATCCTCACTCTCTCCTCCAGAATCATCACAGTCTAGTGGCAAGACAAAAGTCAAAACTGGAAATAACCCAGAAAGTAGTGGTTGACCCTGACTATTTTAAGTTAATGTCTTTCCTAGACTATATCAACAGGAAACACACAATCTAAGGGTTGAAATACACCTAAAAATCATCTAGTCCAAGTCATCCTGAACAGGAATTCCCTACACAAATTATCTTCAAACTAATACTTGAATCAGTGTGTCAATCACTGTACTAAATCCTGGGGAAAGAGCAAGAAGCAAAACATACAAACAAACAAACAAAAACAAACAGAAACAAAAACATTTTGGCCCCTAATCATGGAGAATGCAATATTGTTTGAGGCAGCCCACTCTCCAAATGGATAGTTATGGTAAGGAATTCACTTTTTTGTTGAGACAGGGCAGATTTCCTATAGATTCTAGTCCTTCGGTTTTACTAAACCCCCTAGTCATGGTTGACATTCAGATATTCAAAGACAGCCTAAATTCTAAATATTCTTTTAGCTAAACTATGCCTCTCTACCTTCCTTAACTTATTATGGAATGAGATGATTTTAAGTGTTTTCACCATCCTAGTACACTCTATTGAAATTTTCCATCTTGTCAATATCCTTCATTTGAAAAGGTAAATAGAATATAAAATGATAATTATATGCTCCAGAATTGAACATAATACTGCACATTTGTTGTTTTCAGAAAAGATTACTATTGGACTAGGACTTTTCTTGTTTATGATCTAGTTGATGTATGTATAATATATGTTTATGTATCTATTAAGACACCCTAATATTGTATTACATTTTTGGCTACCATGAGACCACTAAAACAACAAAGTCTTTCCCATGTATGCTAATATTCTTTTTTTTTCCTTTTTCCTTTTCTTTTTCTTTCTTTTTTTTTCTGAAGTGATTGGGGTTAAGTGACTTGCCTAGGATCAGCTAGGAACTGTTAAGTGTCTCCAGCCAGATTTGAATTCAGGTCCTTCTGACTTCAGGGCTGGTGTTCTGTTCAATGGGCCACCTAGCTGCCCCATGTATGCTAATATTGAACCAAATTTTCCTTTTCCTATGCTTTATAAAGCAATTTTTAAATAGTTTGCATTTTTCATATTCTATCTTAACTTATTAGATTATATTCATCATCCCCAATCTTTCAGTTCATTTTAGATTCTGATATAGTTATACAAAATATTGGCTATTATTTTTATAATTGCCTCATCTAGAAATTTGATAAGATTGTCTTATTTGCATTCATCCAACTCATAGAATTTAAAAAGATTAATATAAATATTGATAGAAAAAGTCATTGATGTAAATATTAAACAGAATGGGTTAAGTACAGAGCCCCCACAAACCCATTAACCAATTACTTTATACTTGTTAAACAACTACTATGAGCCTCCACATTATCACTGACCTATCAATCATTACTATTTCAGTCCAGTCAATGAACCAGTTCTCAACTTATTTATCTCTCCTATTACCTATTCCACATCTTTCCATCTTGGTCAGAATACCATGATGAAAGGTTTTTAACAGACAGCTAGAAACTAAGGTGTAATATGTCTAAGTTATTCCTTAGTTTCCCTCCCAGTTCTAAATCTTTTGAAGCATTATATCTTTACCATTTCTCCTGAAGACTTACATAACCTTCCTGATAGCTGTCTCTTAGAAGATTTAGGAATATATCTATTTGAACTTGAGTAGACCAGACCATCTGTATGTATCTCTGGTGCTTAGGAATGAAAAGTCTCCAAATTTCACATTGTTTTAATTTCTGAATGAGTCCTTGAGTGGCTGGTGATTACACTGCAATCCAGGAAGATCGAAGGCTCCTAATGTATGTATTATTTGTTTGATTCTCAAAAATATAGTAATTTACAGGTCACTCTTCAGTAATTAATGCTATGTGAATTTGGTTCATTGATTTCTGTAAGGTCATAAACAAGTTCTTTATGAATATTAAAAATGTCAAGAATTTGCTTTGTTGGAGAGCATATTCCTTTCACCTTCAGAACCCTGAGGAATAGATTTCCTCCAGAGGGTCCTAGGAGACCAAGTTCTTAAAAATGAGAACAGATAGTCCATCTAGAAAATTGTATCAATAATTTTGCTTTTACATACTGTATCTTGTAGTATTGAGGAATGCTTTCTAGATGAATGATTATTTGGCAGTTAATTATGATGTTCCCAACTGTATCAATGCTTCATGTTCAGAGTTTGTCACTAGGTCACAGTGCCATGAATAAAGACACAGCCAAATCAAAAGCTATCACATCTGAGTATTAGAGATAAATTAAAGCATTATCTCCCATTCAGGCTGTAAGTAACAGAGCCGAAATTCAAATTCAAGCCTTCTGATTCCCACACTAGTAGAAATGGTTAGCACTCTAGCTACCCTTATATTCAAAGCTTTCACCTGTTTTTATAATTAGTGCCTTGGAATTTTATTTTGTCTTATTATTCAAACACAAAGGAAAATGGTCTTTATGTCCATGAGTATCTAGTGCATATGTGTACATATATAACCTTTTGTTGACTCAAAATTGGCTAATACTGGCAGAGGGGAGAAATAGTTTGACGAGTTTCTCTTGCAGCTATTTTGTCTTAGAAATGCTAAGAATACAATTCATCATCAGTCTGCAATCTCTCCTTTCCCACAAACACAACCACAACCAGAATATGCAGGTAGCTTCCCCGCCAAAAAGGAAAAAAGAAAAAGAAAAACCTCCTCAAAGAATCAATATTTGGTGAAATCCTTAATCTTTGCCAGAATACATTTGCCATTGTGCTAGGATAAAGTCTTCATTACTACTTGCACTGATGAATTACCAAGGCCCTAGGTTGATACATAAAGCTGTACCACTTGACAATATGTTTTCTTGCTCTTAAAAAAGTGAGTAACAGACTCTGCTGCTCCCTATAATTAGCATCTGAAGGACAGAGTTTAGGAGTCTGAAATGAAGATGTGAGTAATAACATCAAGGTACAGTCTGTTCTTATCACTAGACACACAAAAAAGCAAAGTATTCTGTGAGGTCAAGTTAGTGCTGCATTTCTTCACTTTAATTTATTTTCTTGTGACTGTAATTAATTTCTTCCCTGGGAACCAGAAAAGGCCCAGTTTTGTTTTGTTTTGTTTTTGTTTTTGCTGAGGCAATTGGGGTTAAGTGACTTGCCCAGGGTCACACAGCTAGGAAGTGTCTGAGACTAGATTTGAACTCAGGTCCTCCTGATTTCAGGGCTGGTGCTCTAACCACTGCGCCACCTAGCTGCCCCAAAGGCCCAGTTTTTAAGGTAACTGAAAATGATTGTAGTCATATTCAGAAGATTACCTCTGGAGGGGGCTGGAGAGAAGCAGATACATCTTTCTTTTTTGATCTCTTTTCTTCCTAAGAAACTTTTCATGTTTATCTTACCTGTGTATCTCATCCCTTTTTCAAACAGTTTAGAAGTTTAATAGAAAACTTGTGTGGCCTTAATCAAAAATGAAGAATTTTGAAATCTAATCCTAGTACTGCCACTGATAGATTATACAAATTTAATAGGCTGGACTTAGAAGATCTGTGGAGGGCCTACCATACCAGGAAAACCTCCAAGTACCACTTCCAACACAAAGCCTTTGCTTATCTCATCTTAATTTTCTAGGAGAATATTTGTACAATTATATGTCTCCAAAGGAATACAAGTTCCTTGAATACCTGAACTCTTATATTGTTCTTTCCCCTCTCCCAAGCATCTATATTATGTCTGTTCCAGGAACAAAATAAGTCCTTAATAAATGCCTCTTAATTTTCACATCACTGTAGAGGACAACACTATTTTACTCCTTCAGGTTTACAACCTAGTAAACATAGTGGATTCTTATTTCTCATATCCTGAATCCAAGCTATAGCCAAGACCTATTTTATCTTTGCAACATCCCTCAAATATGTCTTCTCCTCAGAGACCAACACCACTCTAATGCAGGTCCTCATTAATAATGATTATTGCAACAATCCTCTGGTGGGTCTGCCTGCCTTAAGTCTCTGCCCACTCCAATTCATTCTCAATTCAATCAGTAATTTTCCTAAAATGCAACTCTCATAGTGTCATTCCACTCTTCACTCAACAAACTTCAGCACTTTCAGGAGCAAATATAAATTGCTTGTTTGACATTCAAAGACCCTCATAACCTACTGCCCTTCTATCTTTTCAGTCTTATGTGACCTTAAATTTTGATATATACTCTTTGATGCAGTGATACTAGCTTTCTAACTGTTCCATGAACAATACACTTCATTCTCTCACTTTGGATATTTTTTTCTGATTGTCCTCTATTACTGAAATGCCTTCCTTCCTCTGTTCTGATCACTGACTTTACCAGATTCTTTTATGTCCCTACTAAAATTACACCTTTTAAATGAAGCTTCCCCTAAACCCTATCATTCCCATATTTTCTCTCTTTTAATAATTTCCCGTTTATCCTGGATATAGCTTGTTTTGTACATATTTATTTGGGTGTTGCCTCCTCCACTAGTTTGTGAGACCCTTGAGGACAGGAACATTCTTTTGCCTCTTTTTTGCATCTTCAACACTTTGCATAGTACTTGGCACTGTTTATTGAATAAATTAAATATATTGCATGAATTAAAGGAATGAATCAAGGAATGAATCAATTTACAATTTTCTGTACCAGTGAAGTTACAAGTCTAATACCTATCCCTATTAGTCATTATCTCCTCAAAATCTCTAGTGTATAATTCAGTTAAATATTGCAAAAATGTCATGTGATTGTGGAAAACTTTATACTTCTTCCAAACCCCCAAAATGCATCCAGCAAAGACTTATTTCACATTCTCAAAAATGCAAGTGTATGATTTTCCACATCCCATCATTTAATTCTTCCCTAAAAACATTTAAAACACTTTATAATAGTCAAAGAATTCTAGATTTAAAATATCTGACTTGAGTTTCCTCTGAATATTAAAATACTGCATGATGTTTTTTTTCTTTTTTCCAAAATGATTGGTATGCCTGTTCTTGGTAGAGAGAATGGTTTTAGATGTAGAAGAGATGTGAAAACATATCACAGGCTCACATAATAATAAATTTAACAGACTTTTAAAATAATCTAATCCATCTCCCTTATAATTATACATTAAAAAAGTAAAGTCCAAGGAGATGGTATTGCCAGAAAGTGGAAGATCCAAGACTGGAATCAAGATCATCTTACTCAACATGCTATGCCCTTTCCTGCTTACTATAGTAATTATTGTCACAATACTTGCTTTTTCTCCCTTTAATTTGGATAAATGCCCAGAGTAGAAAAGATTGTTTTTGTTTTCTTAGTATCATATGCTAAAAAGTAAAGACTGGAGAAGAAATATTGTTCCCATATTTTATAGCTTGGACCAGTAAGCACAATTCTTATTCCCCAATAAGAGAGAATTTTTAAAAAAAGAACCACGATTAATCATTGCATTCAAAAAACAAAAATTTGGTCAAGAACTCCAAACATAATAGTTTAAACCCTTGAAAAAGTGTCTAAATTATTATCTCAGTTTTCATGAAAGAAATTGTAGCTATATGTCACAGTTGTATGTAACACATAATTATAAATGACCAGTGAGCTATATCCCATCAACATCAAATAATATTTCAAGAAAGAGTTTCAAAAATATTTCCTCATTCCTCCTCTCAATATACCTGGAACTGTTGTTTGAACAATCTTTATAGATTTATTCCTCATCCCCTTCATATTTAATGTGACTTTTTGCCTTGGAGGCTTAAATCCATTTGTAATCTAATATAAAAGTGTACCAGTAACAGATTCTCAGAGTTTGTGAGCACATATAAACCAGAGGCAATAATAATAGCAGGATAAATTAATCTTGAAGATGCTCTTCACTATCCTTAGAAATTCTGAAATTTCAGATTTCTCTCTGGATTAGTTAATACTGTCATATCCACCAATTGGTGTGCCTGGCACTATAGCATGTCAGTATGAATAAATGAATCTGGAGTGTCAAAAGAATTTTAATAGCAAAATTGTTTCAAGGCCTTTAATTTCTCAATTAAAAGCATAGAGAAACACTTATTGGTCTTTAATAGTGAAGATGCCCAATGAGAATTAGGAAGAAAAGCACAATATTTCTATACACTAATGTTCAACTGTGTGTAGAAACTCAGTGAAGGAGGGACCAAAAGGAGAAAGAAATTCAATTTAGGAATGCCTTCCAGTCTTTACTAAGACATAGCATCTGAGATTTTGCCACAGGTTTCTGAAGTTAGAGGACACTCAGTTTAGAGGATGCTAACAGTATTTTGAATCTTTCTTTCATTGACATAACCTAGCATAACAGAACATAACACCTAATTGTTATTACTCAGTAGATTTTCAATTTTGTCCAACTCTTTATGACCCCATTTGAGGTTTCCTTGAAAAAGATGCTGAATTAGTTGACCATTTCATTCTCTAAATCATTTTACAGAAGAGGAAACTGAGCTAAAAAAGCTTACTTGCCCAGGGACACAAGGGTATTATATTTCTGAGGCCAGCTTTAAATTCATGAAGGAGTCTTCCTAACTCTAATACTGGTGTTCTATCCACTGCATCTATTACCTAGCTGCCTACTAGCACCTAACCCCAAGTTAGAAAGAATTAATTAAATAGGATCTTATACATTACTGTGTTAGAGATTGCTAAATGTAATTTGTGATATTTGTCTTAGGCACAAAAATTCCTATTTACGATTCCACATTGCAGCAACTTTTATTCTCTCCTACGATTGCATAGCCATTTTTTTTCAGATTGATCAACTTTTGACCTTTCAAAAATTGACAGTAATTCTCATTGCCACTGAAACATCAAGTCATTGTCAAGTGATATGTTTTCACTTAAGGATGTTATAATATGATGGCTTAAATGGCTTAAAGTGCCCATCATTTAATTGGTTGAATCAGAAAATGAAAGGATATTTCTTCCCATAAAATATAAACATTCAGAAGCCTATAAGAGATAGTAGCAGGCACAATACATGCTGGGTTAGGGCATTATTGATTTGAGGTGGGTGGGGTAATATATGAATATTACACAGGTCCTGAAACTTTGATAAGAGCAATACTGTTCATTAAACATTTGTGTTACATTCAGGGAAATTAAATATATGTATGTTTGTGTGTGCGTGTAACTGAAATACACACATACATACATATATACACATATATATATAGAGTTAATATTCAAAGATTTCTGGGATCTGATTACAAGTAGTTTTATCATTTCAATTCAGCTCAAAAATAATTTATTGTATTCCTACTATGTGCAAAACACTTTTTTATAAAGGAACTATTTGACAATTCTTGAATATATATGTACATATATATTATATATGTGCATATTACATATCTATCTATATATATATCACATTCCTATATTTCCACCTTTATATATGCTGCTCTCAGCAACTGAAATACTATAACCTCATTTCTCCTGTCACGATGACAAACTTCAACCCCCAGTCAAATACCATCTGTTTTCTGAAGTTATCTCTAATATATTCTGGTGGAAATTACCTTTCTTTCCAATGAATTCCTAAAGAATTATCTTTTTTTTCTTTTCTAAGCTAACCACAATCTACACTATCTTATAGTTATTTGAATCCCAACCTTATTTATCCTACTAGATTGCAAGCCTTTTCAGGATA
This sequence comes from Myrmecobius fasciatus, assembly GCA_023553655.1. Classification (NCBI taxonomy): domain Eukaryota; kingdom Metazoa; phylum Chordata; class Mammalia; order Dasyuromorphia; family Myrmecobiidae; genus Myrmecobius; species Myrmecobius fasciatus. Next base: position 34,713 of record JAJPUD010012583.1, on the reverse strand, counting down.
ATGATCCTTTCATTCATCTCAATACCCCTTCTAATGTCTGGTATTGCTATTTAAACAAAATAGTCACATTAACCATTTGCTGATTGTATCAGTGAATGATTAGGAATAAATGAATGAAAAGGATTTTTCTATTTGATCTTTAAAATCTTACATGTTCTAATCATGATTTTTTCCTCTTCTATGGTATAATCCTTGTGTGATAGATATAAATTAAAGCTTCAAATAACTGATTTTTTTTTTCTCAGCATACACTGAGGAAAAGAGACCATTGATAAAATAAAAAACCTCATTAGCAAAGAAATCTCAAGTTGACATTTGAATTTTTTCAGTCACATTTTCATATTACAGCTTGTTATTAATAAATATTTAACTCTATCTCCTAAAACTTTTGGATCATAAATTCTTAAACTTTTTGTATGAATCATATACCCCTTTATCATGTTGGGGAAGCTTATGGGGTTCTCATAATAATAAATATTTTAAATATATAAAGCAAAATATAAAATTCCAAAAGAAACAAGTTTTGTTATTAAATGATTAAAAGTTTCAATTTTAAAAGATCTTAGATTAAGAACCCCTTTTATTTAGTAACATATATAATTAGACAAAATAAGTAAACCTAAATAGATTCATAATCCCAGTACCCTACAAGATGTTTAATTATCAGAGGAATATGACAGTCAATATATAGTATTTACTAAGATATGAAACTGGATTACAATTTCTGAAAGTATTTTCAATAAAAAGATTTGAAATAGTGTTTTTGCATAACTAGGAAATTCAATGAATCAGTATTCTACTATTTCAAGTATTAAATTTCATTTTAGCAGGGTTCTCCTGTACATCCTTTCCATAAGAAAAAGTCCCACAAGAGTTTCCACTAGCAGCAGCAGAAGCAGTTGTAATGTTCTATTCCTGATACCTAAACAGTTTCTCATTTTCATTCATTGCTCCCTGACTTTGTTCTATTACATATACTTCATGTCACATGTCTAAATAGATTTCAATAACCTTCAAGAGGTCAATTTTCTTAGCTTTCTCATGATTTACCATTGACACTCAGATAACTTGTGAATCTCCTGTTCAGTTAATATCATTGTGGTAGAGATATCCTGTTCAGAATAAGATCACTTTGCTCTTCATTCACTACAGGCTACTGACATTAAAATTCTACCGATGACATAAAGTAATTCTATCTTTGGTCAGTTCTTCTAATAAACTTTAAAATGACATTATGGATAATTTAAGTGAATGCTATTTCTAATTTTTAGTCTTCATCTAAACATGCATAGAGCTGAGTCCAAGCCATAAGAATAAGCAGTATTTTCATTTAGCTTTGTAGGTACCAATTTTATAAACAGGAAGCCTACATGCTGTCAATAACTTAGGAAGGTATCATCTCTTGATATCATAGAAATTTACCTTCTGTGTGAACAGCAGAAACATAGGTCCAGTTGTATCTTTTCACGATGTCCACCATGGCCCGAGCCTGTTGGGCATCTGATGGTACTACCCTCATGAAATACTTGAACAATGTTTTGTCACTTAAGTCCATGCTTGTGGCTGAGTATGCTATTTGAGGTATATTGAAAAGCTGGAGCAAGTTCTGAACCTGTATTGCCACAGAGCTGGAGCCAGGACCAATCACCCCAACTATGGGTTTTTTTGAGCGGAATGGGGTGGAAGAGCCATCAACACAACGCACCAAACCCTCTTCCTCTTCTGAAGAAATGAGGGAATCCCTTATGAACTCTATGCTTTGTTCCAGGGCCACAGCAGAATGCCAGCAAGAGTCCCTTATTTCACAGCCTAATGTAATATTAGGCAACAGTGTTGGGTCTGAGTTAATCCTTTCCAGGGTATGGAGCATGGCCTCCACTCTCTGAATGCCATATTGTTCCCTGACTTCTCCACATTTCCTCTCATGGACCTTGTCCACAGTGGGTTGGTGATGGACTGAAAATAAAGCCCCAATGATGATATCACCAGGCATATGAGCAACCACTCTCCTCTCATTGGACTGTGCAGAAACCAGAAAGTCAGAATTCCTACCACCATCTTCCTTCAAAAGCAGGATTGCCAGGAACAACAAAAGGACCATTTTAAGAATAAGTCTCAAGCCAACAGAGGTGACATGTTGTAATAAAAATATTTTAAAGATAAAGTCAATCAAAGTGCTGGATAAAATGTGTGGAAAATCAGGGACTTAACCATCCATTTCCATCTGTTCTCTAAAGAACTGCCATAGTTTCCCAGGGCACCAACTGCATGGAATCAGATAGAGGAGCATAATCTTCATAACCTGAAGAGGAGAAAAAAAAGGTCTTTAGCTATGATTGCACATTTGCTGATTGGGTCAAATTTCAGTTACCCGTGATCATGGAAATAAAGGCTCAGGGATGGCAGTGGCATGGAAAGTAAAAAAAAAACCACCACAAACAAAGAAGCAAATAAGCAAATAACTTGAATCCATATTTGATCTTTAGTTGGTGTGTTAGATAATATGTGGTAGTCAGGAAGACCCATATTTAAATCAATCCTGACACCTACTAGCTGTGTGGCTGTGGCCAAATTTCTTAGCCTCTACTTGGCTGAGTTTCCTCACCATTAAAATGGAAATCATAATAATAGTTTATCCCTCTCAGAGCTGTTCTGAGAATCAAATGAGAAAATAATTTTTAAATGATTGACACAGTACCTGATACACAGTACACATCATGAAAATATTAGCTATTATTTCAAGTATTCTCTGACATAAGGCTTAGTGATAGGGAAAGAAAGGGATCAGACTAAGAGTAAAACTATGGAAGAGATAATAATAACAGGTAGCATAAGTAAAGCCTTTATAACTAACAAAGTATTTTCACAGATGTCATTTGATTGTCACAACATCCCTGTAAGAAAGGCAGGACAGCTGTTATTATTCGCATTTTAAAGATGAGGAAAATGAATTAAGGTGAAACAGTCAATCCTTATACATGTAGTCAGTAAAGTGCAGAGCTACTCTATCTGGTAAATCATACAATGTGTAATAAAGACATTCCATTTAATGATAATTATGTATATATATATATGTATATATATATATATGTGTGTGTGTGTGTACGTATGTATGTATGTATTAAAATGGATCACAGTTTAGTTAGGAATACGAGTGCCATGAAAATTATAAAATCCTCAGAAGTATTTTATATCTGAATTAAGATACAAATGAACTATATGAACATTGCTCAGTCCTCAAAATGTTTCTGAAATAATGGCTTCTTAAAATTTATATAATTTTACTGCTGGGGCCACATCAGAATGATCAGTAAAACTATAAACATTTGGGCTTGGTAACAACTTCCAAGTAAACAATTTGGCTTGGCCATTATTGTATTTATCTGCACAAAAGTTTAAATAGTAGGGAAGAAGGCAATTTTGTCTTGTTAGTCATCATTTAGTTCAATTTCTAAAAAAGGGTTGTCAGTTGAGTAATCCCCAATATTTAAAAGCATTTCATCAAAAACCTTTTGTTCTGTGCATGAGCACTGAATTTGGAATCTGGGAATGTGTATGTGGGGTTCAGCTTTTCTATTTACTATCTATGACATTGAACAAGTTTCTTCACAATTCCAGAGCTCATTTTCTTAGTCATAGTGAAAACAACATATTACTTAACATCATTTTAGTTCTAAATACTAATGTCTCCTGTCCTCTCTTCTTCAATTTTTTATTTTTTTGGAAATTATTATCTTAAGAATATTCAAGATAGCTAAAATATCAACTGCAGTGTTTATTTATCAGTGTTAATGATAACAAATTTATTGCATGTACCAAGATTAATTTTGATTCCATCTACATATCTAAAGGATTCCTTTCTTCCCCTCAAAGCATCAATTCATTCTATAGCTCCCCAAAGCAACAGATTAAAACTGTATTAACAATATTGATCATACATATAAAAAAGGAAAATCACTAAAATATTTGGATATTTCTAAATATCTAGATGTTTGGTAATGTGTAGACTTGAAACTGACATGAACAAAATGCTAAATTTTTAACTTTATATGTTGTGTGTGTTATGATAACATGTTGCCATGCCAGAAAAAAATTAAATGTGTCTGAACACATTTGTTTTTTTAGGCCTCATTTCTTCCCTTTAAGCCTTCTTTCCATATATTTTAGGCCAAATATGTGTGTATATGGATAAGTACTTATTTTCAAGATAAATATGAATTATTTCTCAAGCCAAGGAGTTAAAGCAAGAAGTGAACAAAATTATCAATGGTTATTTCTGAAAAGTCTACTTCATTACTCCAATATACAAAAAAAAACCCTCATTCCCATAATATGGAGCAGTAGGGTATGTAAAAAGAAGAAGTTATTATATGCCTAGCTACTCCTTAAAATCATAGTTGATTTGGCAGGTAGCAAATGCAAATACAAAACTCTTACATTTTGTTAATATTGGCTTTGAGACAATATTATTATTTATCAAATGATAATTGTATATAGCTATAAAGGAAACTATTACACAGATAAAACAGAAACTATATAGATACAATAGAATTGCTATAATAGAAGCAGTACTTGCTGTATTGATTTAGATGTACTAGAAATCAACTCATATGCTTTGAAAACATTCACTTTTATAATAAAAATTCCAAGTAATAATTTCAAGCTAATAGGGAAACAATTATATCTTTCCCCCAGCATCATGCTTATACAGAAATTATACCATATAGAATAGGTTTTTCTTCTTAACTAAGAAAGTATTTACCTTGATAGTCCCATAGTGGAAAGATATTATTTTTATGGAAGTAAGGAGACTTTAGCTACTCTTTTTCACTCTTCTAATCTGCCTTTCTTTGTTAATTTCCCAAATCTCTTCTATATTAATTTTATTATCTAGTCATATTAGTATAGTCACCATACATTACTATATTTTAACACTCCATCTTTGTCCAAAACTTGGAAAGCCTTCTCACAGCTTTTCTTCCTAAGAAAATCTTATCCAAAATTTAAAACCAAAGAATTATAGGATCTAAGAGTTGAAAACAATTTTAGAGGCAATCTAGCCTAAACTACAACATACCCAAAACATGATTATTCTCTTTGTATTTGAATATTTTAATTGTTGGAGAACCTACAACTTCCCAAGTTACTCTATTCTACTCTCATATAGCTATAACTCTTCATAATTTTTTTCCTGTCCATGAAGCCAAAAGTTGTCTCTTTGTGACTTTTATCCATTGTTTATAGTACTTCATTTTGTAACCAAGCTAGTCAGTTACTCCCCATCCAAGCACAGTTAATGATATTTTATTTTTTTTCCAATTTGTATATAGATATAGCTGTCACCATTTACTTTGATAAGATATTGATTTCCATCTTTTTCTTTCTTAACTCCTCCATTCCTTAGGAGAGTAATGATATAGTCATATTGTGAAAGAAGAATCAAAACAAATGACTAAAACTGCAAGCAAGAAAAAAAAATGAAAATATTATGCTTCAATCTGTATTCAGATTCCATAGTTCTTTCTCTGGATGTGGATGGTATTTTTTAACTTGAGTCTCTTGGAATTGTGCTGTATCATTGTATTGCTGAGAAGAGTTAAGTCTGTCAAAGTTGGTCAAGTTACAATGTTGAAATTATTATTTACAAGATTCTTCTGTTTCTGTTTATTTCACTCAGTAAGTCCTTCCAGGGTTTTTTTTTTCCTGAAATTCTTCTGCTCATCATTATTTTTAATAGAACAATAGTATTTCATTCCTCAATGTTTAGTCTTCCTCAATTGATTGGCATCCTCTCAGTTTTCAATTTTTGCTACCACATATGTAAGGGGAATTTTTCCCCTTTTTTATATAATCTCTTTGAGATACAGACCCAATTATGGTATTGCTGGAACAAAGGGTAGTTCTTTGGATGTAGTTCCAAATTGCTCTCCAAATTGCTTGGTCAATTCACAATTCCAACAGCAATACATTAATGTTCCAATTTTTCCACATCCTGTCCAATATTCATCACTTCTCTTTTCTGTCATATTAGTCAATCTTATAGATGTCAGGTGATACTTCAGAGTTGTTTTAATTTGCATTTCTAATACCAAGAGTGATTTAGAGAATTTTATATGATTATTGATAGTTTTTGCATTATCATAAATTTGATTCAGTTTTCTATATATTTTAGAAGTAGGGTCTTATCAGAAACAATGGCTGTAAAATTATTTCCTAGTTTTATGCATTCCTTCTAATCTTGGTTGCATTACTTTTATGTAAAAAGTTTTTTTTTTAATTTAATGTAATTAAACTGACCCATGTTTGCATTTGATAGTTTTCCCTATCTCTTATTTGGTCAAAAATTCTTCCCTTTTCCATAGATCTGACAGGCAAACCATTCCTTGGTCTTCTACCATGTTGGTAATATCATGCTTTATATCTAAATTATGTCGAAACCCATGTTGACATTTTTTTGGTGTATAGTGTGAGATATTGGTCAATGTTTAGCTTCTGCCATACTGTTTTCCTAGGAGTTTTTGTGAAATAGAGTCCTTATCCTAGAAGTTGAAGTCTTTGGGTTTACCAAACAATAGATTACTATAGTCATTGATTATTGTATAGTACTAATCCATTCCACTGATCCACCATTCTATTTCTTAACCAGTACTAACTAATTTTGATGATTGTCACCCAATAATATAGTTTTAGATCGGGTACAAGCTGAATGATGATGATGATAATAATAATAATAATAATAATAATAATAATAATAATAATAATAACATAATAGCATTAGAAATATTTCCACACTAGAAATACTAGAATATGGTAATCTTGTCTGCCTTAAGTTTTTTTTTCTCTAGATTAAACATCCTCAATTCCTTCAAATAATTTTTATATTACATAGTCACAAGATCTTCCTCCATTACCCCCCAGCTGGATTCCAATTCTTTGAAATTTTTCCAAGTTTCCATTGTCTTTAACAAAATGTTGCACCAAGGAGACAATTTTGCAGATGTGTTCTTAGCATGGAAAAGAGCAATATGAGTCTGATTATGTTAGCTTCATTGACCGCCATATTACATGATCAAAAGGGACGTACCCAGATAATGGTTCATCATGATATGGAAGTAGTTCTAAAATAGCTATTGAGTTTAAAGCCTAGCAAATTATGTCACATTGAAAAAACTCAATGTGATAATCATAAAAATATAGGAAGACTCAGATTTCTGAGAAACTAGCTTAGCTAAGCATGGAAAAAATCATTAGCATCAGCTTGGCTGATTAATGTTCAATTCATTGGTCATGGAAACCAAAGAAAAACCATAAAAATACAAAATATCTATTAATCAACTACTGATACTTCTGTTTCTGTAGTAATTATCGAAAGAATAAAAGGATATTAACAAATCATTGAGTTTTAGATTATCTATTAACTTTAACCAAACTGTGAAATCCTAGTCTAGTAATTGAAGAAAATACATATTACTAAGAAAAATAAATTGCATCCTTCTTTACATTTTCTCTGCAAATGAAACAAAACAAAAAGAAAACATACAGCCAAATGAAATATCTCTCCACACAGGGAAATAAAAGAAATGACAGATTAAGATAAGCTCAAAGGCAATGAGACATATTTTCATGGGACAATATCAACTCATATCATAATGCTTTATGTAAGCAACAAAAATAATTGTAGCAACAATATCTTTCTCCATAAGATAGAGATGTAAGAAAATTCTACAAAGAATAAACAAGAAAAATTAAGTCAACACGTAATTTTACATAAAACTTCAATATATTTTAATACAAAATTTGAAAAAGTTGAAGATCTCACAAAATATGTTGGATTTCGTTATTATGAAACAAGATTTTTTTATCTAAATCAAGAGAGGTAAAAGTTTTGTGGACGATGGAGAAACTTTATATTTATATATCATGATGTTTTTCTTTACAAAATAAACTGGAAACCGACAAAGTGAAAACTTAGCACAAAAGAAAAATTGATTATGTTTTTAAAGAAAAGCAACAACTTGTTACTGATGTGAGTTTTTTTCAGAATCAGCTGTCATATAAAGTCATATAACCAATTTGTAAGAGGAAAAATAATAAGCAAGAAGCTTGAAGAGTAAAAATGAGAAAATACATTTACTACAACTAAAATCATGCCCTTCTGATGTATTCAAAGAGGTTATTGATGAATAAAATGGACTGTGGACAGAAAAAAAAGACAAAAAAGCAATAAATGCTTAAAAATATTTACCAAGTATAAGTCAATTATTTTAAAGTGCTTTAGTCAAAAAAGAAAAGTTGCTTACCAAGAAAAGAGATTACAGTCAAGGACAACATTGTCTTAGAATAGAAACTCCTTGCAAAGAAACTAATAGAGGATGAAGATGGAAGAGTAGAAACAGCATAACACTGTAAAAATACTATCTCTTTCTTGAGAACTTTCCATCCTTTTGAAGCAACAACCTATTTAATATCACAGATAATAAGAGTCTATTCTATAATTAAAACTGTAATTCACTATTCCATAGAGCACTTTGAAGATTATATCTGGTATTCCCTCCTTCTAAACTAAGATGACATGGCAACTGCCTTGTGCAATTTTTCATTGTTATTATTTTGAAGCCACACCATGATGAGTCTCCTTGTTTTTCTTTAGACAACTTGAAATTTTAATGTATCAGAGACCATTTATACTTTGACTTTCAAAGTCAAAGTACAATAGTATCATCAGAAGAATATTATTGTTAAAAAAAAAAAGATGAATATTTACTTCAAGAAGTTTGGGATTGTTTAAAATACTATAATGTTGAAAAAATAATTTTATACTGTTTTCTTGTCTTTGTTAACTCATAGAACTGTTTTTCCTGTACTTAATGCTCAGGTTTTATTGTTTTTTTTAAATTACACAAATCATATATTTTTCACATGAAGTGCTGTTCTACCATAATATTTGATTTTTTTTTAATTTAAAGGAGGTGCACCTTTCTATTAGCATCTTCCAATCATGAGTCCTAATCCTTTAAGTTCTAAGGATAGATAGTTAAGTAAATTTAACTCTCTCAATTAAAATCGGAAGTTCACTTTTTGAATTAGAATGTATGTTCCTTGGGGGAGAAGGCTGTCTTTGATTTTGTATTGGTATCTGTAGGATTAAGCTCATTGTAAGTACCTAATAAGTGTCTTTTCATTAATTTTCTCTCATTCATTACTTATTAATTAGTACATATATATCTAAGAATATTTTCAACATGTATATCCCTCCTCCCAATTATTTTGCCTTGAATTATTTAACAAACTCAATACTGGGTGAAATCTGGAGATTCTCATGAAATCTACTGTATCAGTAATAGCCAGACATTTGACTACCCCCATTTTAGATATAAAGCTATGTTAATTAAATTACATTCTGAAATTGATAAATCAGATAAGTAAATAAGCAACAACAATATATGATACATATTTTTAAAACTATGGTGAATGGATGTTCCCAGCACAGTCATAATAAAGAATCAGACAAATGTATATGGCAACGTGATGCCCTATCTCCACAGACAAGGAAGAAAATAATTTTCACAGTTACAAAAATGAATAGTAATCCAAATTTGGAAATTCTGAATAGTATTAATACCAGTAATCAACATTACATTTTCAATCCATGTTTTTAGCCTCTTAACCATGAAATGACCACTCAGTTAATCATTTGAACATGGCATATTAGATTATGTTCTGATTTCAGCATGTGTCATGATATTTTCTCAACAACATATTTTGAGTTCTAAACTATAAAATACATCACTTCTATCTTATGGGAAAACAACTGATTCATGAATTTGAAGCATGCAAATTATTTCAAATGATGCATTTTATATATTTTACTTATATATTTACAAAGGTGAAAAGGTCATCACAGATTTTAATTTACAGTCAGACGATTGTGGTTTTCCTCTAAAAATCATCTTTATTTTAGTGTTTTCCATAAAAATAGTAATCTTCCAGATTTGGGACTCTTACATGACTAGATAATTAAATGGCCATACCATATATCTCAGGAATAAACACTGAAATGATTTTCTTTGTTTGAACACTGCCCTGATCATGAGACAGATTTGTATATGTGTATGTATGTGTTTGTGCAGACATGCATAATGATCTTTGTATGCCATTAATGTATGTTTCTCAAAACAAGTGCACACAACAGATAAAAGATTCTGTGAGGGAAATGATAATAAAAGTTTTATAAACTGAAAGAATGCAAAATTATTGGGTAAATCTGAAGTATGTATTTGTGACTTTGTTAGCACACCTAATAATGTATGTGCATAGGAAGAAGAGAAGAGATAGTTTTCAAAGAAAATGTACTACAAGAAAAACAGGAGTGAAGGTAAAAAAAAGTAATATCATATAGAAATAATATTTGCAATTTTTTGTATTAATAAAAAGTCCTGGTGGTAGGATTAAGCCCTCTAATTCAATGTAAATCATTTAAAGCAGTAATTTAACAGCCAGTGACATCTAGAAATAGATCTCTTTAGCAAAACAATAAAAAGGATACAATTCAGTTTAGCTATTCTAATTTAATTAAGGAGTATTAGCTTGCCCTCACAATGCAGACTTAAATACTTTTCGCATTGTTCATTGTACACTAAAAAGACAACCTAGAATGTTTTCATGTTAGTTTACATGTAATGTAGTACACACCAGTTCAGTAAGCACTTATTAATAACCTACAATGTAGAAAAGACTGGTAAGCTCTGGGAAAGAGGAAAATATAATTTTAACATAGTGCCTATGATCGTGGAGGTTACAGTCTCTTAGGGGATCTGGCACTCAAATAAGTATAATACAAAATGGAATATGATAATTATAGAAGAGGCATGCAATCAAAATACATTTGATATCATAAAAAGAAAAGGTCATTTTTTTCCACTGGGAAAAACAGGAAGTTTCATGAGTTACTTGTATGTGGAGTCTTTCAACAGCCAATTATCATTAATTACATCATTAAACTTTATAATAATAATTATTACCATTTATATGTAGTGCCTACTATGTTCTGGACACCATGCTAAGTGCTTTAAAATATTATCTCATTTGATAATAGCTACAGATTTTCAGAAAAAATACAGTTCAAGTTTATTCAGCATAGTAAATTGTGTAAAAGTGGATGAACTTGAAGAAGACAAGTATCAGGTTCTTTCTGAGTTTTCTCTTCTCTAGAGTGAATATTTCCAGTTCCTCTAATGATCCTGATGTAATATAGTTTTTAGATTCCTCTCTATATTTTGTTTAGTAACTTAATTCATATTAAGCAAATTAATCCTATTTCTCTTTTGCTTTAAATAGAAAAGACATATGAGTACAGAAACCTAAAAAAATTAGAAAATAGAATTTAGGGTAAGAAAATACCTTAAAAGATTAATTCCAATTCCCTTATATTATAGGGGAAGAAACTAAAGAACAGGGAAGCTAGATGAATTGCTGGCTTATAAGTCTCTGATGTGAAATGCCATTTCTTTGACCTGCCAGACATCCAATTGTCACTAATACTTTGATCTTGGGCACTCCATTTGTTTGCTTCTTATCCCACTAACCGTCTGTTTCTGCATATTTGATTATTGTTATAATATGCTTTCTGCATGGTACCAGTCCAACATCCCTGGATTCTATGAGATACTTATTTGAACCTGGGAAAGTGAAAAGTTCCCTATGATACCAAAGGGACTTATGATAAAAAGGAAGTTTCATGGAAAATGTCACATTTACTCTGGATAGGATTAACTTGTGAGGAAAATTTCTCACAAGAGATGGGAACTAGGAGAAAGGATGTGGATATTATAATCTTATGCAATGGTATGAGTAAAGATATAGAGGCAGAAAATGATAAGGTATTTATGAAGAGCATCTAAAACTTCATTTTCATTGTATTGTGAGGTAGTGAAGGCAGTAATGTAAAATAAATCCAACAAAATTTTATTATGTAGCTACTGTGTGTCAGAAACTATGCAAAATGTTGAGTTTACAAAAAAAATTCAAATTCTACCCATGTTATCACAGAGTTTATAGTCTAATGGCAAAGATAAGCAATACATTCTGGATAAAATAAAGATAATATTGGAGTAGAGGGAGAAACACATTAGAAGTAAGTTGATCCATAAAAGTTTCTTTGGAAAGTGGGATTTTAGTTGAGACTTGAAGGAGGGTAGAGAAGTCCAGAAATCTAGGAAAAAGTTATAGGGAGGGATAAAAATTCTCCATATAAGACAGAGCAAATGAAAATGCAAAGTCAGGAGATAAAGTACCTTGTCTGAGAAACAGCAAGGAGGCTAGTGTCACTACGTCAGAAAGTACTTAGAAGTAATCTAAAAGAAGGCTGGAAAAGTAAGAGTGGGTCAGATGACTTTCAAAACCATACATGATTTTATATTTGATTCTAGAGATAATAAAAAGCCACTGGAGTTTAATGATGGAAGATTGACATTGTCAGATCTGTGCTTTAGGGGAATTGATTTGATAGCTGAATAGAGAATGGACTGAAGTGAGGCAAAGATACTCACTAGAAAACTATTGTGAAAGAACAGGATTGAAATGAGAGTCTGCACCACATTATTAGTAGTGGCCGCAAAGAAGAGGACATATGTGAGACACTTTGAAGGTGAAATTGAGAACATTTGTCAATTGACTGGATATAGGGGTGAATGAGCTTGAGCGATTAGAATAATACCTAGGTTGTGAGTTTGAAGGATAGGGAGGAAGATGGTACTTTGAACACTAATAAAAAGTTTGGGGAAGAATGATAATGAATCCAGTTTTTCACATTTGAAGTTTGAGATGTCTCTGGAAAATCAATTTGGAATGTATAATAGGTTTTTAAAGATATGAGACTAGAGGTCAGGAAATGTGAAATAAGAAGGGAAAGATCATGTGGTTTCATATAGTGGTAAACTTTAGATGGTAAATGAGGCTAGACTTTAATTAGAAAGCAATGAGAATATTTTTGAAAAAACTAATGGGATGTGATCTTTGTTTAAAGTAAATTAAGTGGCATACCAGACAGAGCACCAGGCCTGCAGTCAGGAAGACTTATCTTCCTGAAATCAAATCTGTCTTCAGACACTTACCAGCAGTGTGATCCTGGGTATCACTTAACCCTGTTTGTCTTAGGTCCTCATCTATAAAATGAGCTGGAGCACAAAACGGTAAATCTCTCCAGTGTCTTTGCCAAGAAAAACCTAAGAAGAGTCAGGGATGACTGAAAAATGACTGAAAAAAATCTAGCCACAGTGAAAAGAATAGATATATAACATAATAATGCCTATTAATTAGGGAATGGGGAACAAATATATAATATAATGAAATATTATGCATAAAGTATTATACAGTAATAAATGTAGAAAAAAGTCATGACTCACATGTTTAATGAAACCCCAAAATGAAATATCATAGTAATATGTAATATTATTACTGAAGGCCAGAGATTCCATGTCAAATAAAAATAATTCAACCAACTAGAAAGAAAAAAATTAATATACCAAGAAATCATAATTAGACTCATACATGCTTTACCAGTCATACACAGCATTGGAGAATTGGAGTATAATATTCCAGAAGGCAAAATATATGAATTTACCATCAAAACTAATTTATACAGAAATACTGCCTATAATACAAGGGGAAAAATAAAATTTTAAAGAAATAAGGACTTTCAGATATTCCTGATGAAAAGATAAGAACTTCAGAAAAAATGAAATACAAATATAAAAGGGAAGAGAAGCTTAGTCAGGTGAACATAAATGGGCAATAATAAAGTAATAAACAAGGATAAATTTATTTTATTCAAATATGGCAAGTATACGTGTGTCTCCTTTGAAACCTATCATCATTAATAGTTTATAGAGGGAATCCAATTAAATAAGATCTGGGTCTTGTTCTTTTTCAACTTGATGATCTTAAGAAAACAATTGGGGAAAAAAAGGGGGTAAGTAGAATACAATAGGTAGGGATAATTCTTTCACATAGTCATGGTGCAAAGCATGATATCTATACAATTGAGAAGGAGGTGGTAAGGAGCTGTTGTCAATTTAAGTAGCTTTGGTCATAATTTGTACAAGTAGATCTTCATTACCCAAGAGTATCCACAAATTCAAGATTATTCATGAAGACAATTTTACATCCTTATAAAGTTAGAGTAAAAAGAAGTTTTCTAGTTTTCCCTTTTGTAATATTCTTAAAGAAATATTGAATGTGAATCATTTGGGAGGAAATAGGAAGATTATATAGTCCAATATATGATGAAACAATATAGGAACAAAACCAGAAGAACAATCTATGAAATAGCTAAATAATTCAAACAAAAAAGCTCTTTTGTAAAAAGGGAATTGTTTGTAAATATAAACATTGATCTGAGTTGAAGGACTAGATAATTAAATACATGTTCTTTTTCTCTGAGTAAAAGCATGAGAGATTATGGAAGAAGACTCCTCCATATCTTTACAGCTATGATTACCATATTAGGCATTTTCTAAACTTTTCTTCAGTATACAAAAAAAAAACTTCCATGAGAGAGCAGTGTTACATATCTAGCAACTATTATTATATAAAACAAAGAGTTCATTAATATGTATATATACACACACATATATATATTAGTGTACATTTATAATGTATTTTTCTTTGTCTTTATATTCCTTTATAAATCATTTTGTGACTCCTTCCCTTTTGATGATGTTTTCCCTAGGTTCTGGTTCTTAAAGGGATCAGTAAAATACTATTGTTTTGGGAGATTAGATTAACTACATGAAATAATAATATAATGAATTTAATCAAAACGATGTTTTTTTCCAAAAACTTCAATATCATTATGCTTACTTACATGGGTTGAGATTTCTTGAAAGATCCAAGCAACAACTTATATTCTGCAAGAATAAGCTCTGTGTTTTTTTTCAATCATGTAGCAAACATATTTGATTTAAGTGTTTCAAATTTAAGATAATTAATGGAAGTACCTTGACCCAAGAGCTGTTTTCAAGTACCCCCAAAAAATATAAATGAGAGTAGAAATTGTGCTTTTCAATATATGGCCCATTTTAGTGTATTTTAAATGTATCATTGAAGTGAGATCATAACTGAAACATGGGAATTCTGCAAATAAATGGATTTAAATAACCATTAAATACTTGTAATTGAAAACCAATGAAAGTCTTGAAATTGTAGAATTTTTTAAAAAGGAAAGAATCACAAACCTTATTTTCCTTTATTTCAGGACTTTAAGGAATTTCACTGCATTTTGTGTATATTAAAGCAAATTAAACTCGTAAATTTTAGAATTATTTTACAAAAGATTATGAATGCAAAAAAGTTATGTTATTATCACAGTGCCCACTATAGTGATGAGGCTTTCATGGTTTTCTTATAACACTTAAATTTTTATGTTAATAGCCAGTAGCATAAAACAAAAGCTAGAAAGTGTATTTTTTAAAAGTGAAAGAGTCATTTTGTTATTAGTTAATTTATCTTCAATAATCAATCTCTCAAATATCAATAGCATTGACTCTACATAAAATATGCACTTTAATTGTAACTTAGTATTCATGTATTTTCCAAATACTTTTACTTTAATATGAAGTTATAAATACAACTAATATGGCAGTTTGATAATAAGGTATCTATGGTGCAGTAAGATGAAAATGATAGTTGTTATTAAGAGTCTTGAATTAAAGGTCAATAATGATTCAAATATTATCTGTGTGCACCAGTGTATATTATTTAATTAATCTGTCTGAGCCTCAATTTTCTTGTTTATAAAATGGACCATTAGCAGGATCAAAGGAAATGATGTCTATAAAGAGATAAATCTCAACAATTTTCATTTTATAATCTATTTGCAATGTATACACACACACACATAAACACTGCATTAAAATTATTAGTCAATGAAATTAAACATTTTGCCCTTCACATGAGAAGGCACCTGATACTTGCTTAAGTAAGGAGGAAGTGTTTTCTCTTCTTTGGGCCCAATAAGCACAGTAGAATGTAAGCTTCACAAAATCAGTTTTATTTCTCCTTGTACTCTTATACCCTAACTTAGCACCTAAAATAAAAGATACCTGGTAGATGGTGGCTAAATTGATGTATGCCCTTTGTCTTTGCATCACAAGTTGCTTATTATAGTACTTGATGATTGTTGATTGGAAGTAATAATATTGAGTTCATATTTGCCTATCCTTTGAAGATTTAAAAAATGTTTTATTCTTTTTCTTGCAAGAAAAAATCCAAGGCGTAAGGAATGCAAGAAGTATAGTCCCCTTTTAGAGATGAATAGACTAAGCCTTGCAGTTGTTAAGTGACTGGACAACAGCTATATTCAAATGCAGCCCCTGTTCCCCACTACAAGACCAGTGTTCTTTCTACTACACCATGTTACTTATGAAAAACTGTAAATATGTTTTCTAAATATGGTGTTGAGCAAAAGGGTCTTTAGTATAATAAATAGTGTACCAAATGAAATTAGTCATTACATTAGTTACAGGGCTCACTCTAAATAGATGAAAGGATACCAGACATTTGAAATACAGAAGAAAGTTAGTATATCTTGCAAATTCAATTTATGGGATTTTGAAGATGTGTCATCTTCAAGCATAAAAGCATACATGTACAACTTGGGTAATTATTGAGTGAAGTGAAATATTTCTGAATGTCCCTTAAATATCATTAAGATATTCTTATTCATATTCATATTTTATTCCCCTGAATACATAGGCACAGAAAAAAAATGGTTGTAAAAACAAACTTTTCCCCTGACTGTTTTTTATCTAATATTTGCTTTCCTCAGTAATCAACTACTATTTCATTTCCACCCAGTTTATCCTACATCAAGTATTTGGAATATTCATCAGAGAAAGTGATACTTTCATAAAGTCATCATGCTTTTCTGAAAAGACAAAATAGTGTAAAAAGCCTGTTGTTATTCAAAATTTCTAAATATGGAAAAATCAAATGTTATCTTTCAACATGATATAAATTTTTCAGTCTTTATCATATTTGTAACTATGACTGCCACAATAAGCTTATGACTGAAAACTTGAACACTGATACAACAATTTAAATATTTCTTGTTGAATAGACATAACATTCACTTTTGAGGGAATATCTCAATTTTGTGGTTTAATTTTTCAAATTATGATTTGATGAGCAGTGTAACACATGCTGCCCCTCTGTAATGAAAGGAGTAAACAAAGGTAATATCTATACATGAAAAATGAGACAGAAGATTGAGGCAAGGATGGAATTATATCCGAGACTAAAGAAAATTGTTTTGCATTAATTTAATACTGCATAATGGACAGTATCAGATAATTGTTGAAAAGCCTTTGCTCTTTGAAAGAAGGTTCCCCTTCCCTTTAAAACATGTATATCTCAAGTGGAAATTTATAGGAAGGACTTTGTATTCATTTTAGGGTGACTGTACTGTTTGTATTTTGCCTGAGACAGTTAGTTGGAAGTCTTTTTCTATTAGAACTCTTCCTTTGTAAAGAAGAGGGTCACTCAGGGAGCTGTCCGATGTGCTGAATGACTACCAGCATACTAAGCAGGGCTTCGCATAAGGCTCCAGCACCAAGCTACACAACTAATGACAGAAACCTACATTATGGACCCTTCGTTTTCAAATGAGAATGATACTCTTTTGTACATATAATAACAGACATATCTAAATTTAAAAAAAATGTCTATGTATCCTTGAAAAGTAGAGGAGGAAAGAAAACTTGATGAGAGACAGAGACAGAGAGACAGAGAGACAGAGAGATAGAGAGACAGACGGACAGGAGAGGGGAAGGGGAGGAGAAGAGAGGAAGGAAGGGGAAACGAGAGAGAGAGTAGAGGGAGAGAGAAAGTGAGAGAGAAAGAGAGAGAGAAATGGAGGGAAGGAGAAGAGTGGAGAGGACAGAAAAGAAGTGAAAGAAGAGGACAAAGGAGAAGAGATTTAAAAAAAAAAAAAAAGAAGCTATATTGAAACCTTTTCCATCAAATATTTAGCGAGAAAAAAGCAGTTTGCCTGTCAAGATGGCGGTAATTTGTCTATCCTGGATTCTATCCAAACCATCCAGGAGGGTATCTCCAGAATGATACAAAATGGGCATCGCATGCGAAAAGTACTGAATTTCAAAGATCTAAAAAATTTACTTTGTGGTTTTAGCTAGGAAGGTTCTGTGAAGATCCTTTTCCCGCCTGAAGAGTTACTCTGGTCACATCACAATGCACTCTTAGGGTGCTTGAATCTGGTTAAGGGAGATGGGCTCTAGCCCAGATATTGTTCATTCAAAGCAATGAAAGAAGAAGAGAAAGGAAAAGACACATGTCAAACCGGCATGTGTCTTTTTATCCGTGTGAAGTAAAGGAACGGATCCTTTCTGCATTCTCTGCCATTAGGCTTTTTAGTTCAAATGAAGTAACTCTATAACTAAACTCGTCACAAGAGCTGTTCAATCATTTTATTCAGAAGACTTACAGGGATGCTACAGAAGAGAACAAGGAGCCGGGCACCCTCATTACAATCATATGGCTTAAAAAAAAGAGCCTTTTAAGAGTATCTAGGATCCTTTGCGGCCCCTCAACACAAATTCAAATAATACTCTATGCACTGCTTTAATACTTTGCTCCACCTTGATTAGATTGCATACCTAGTTCTCTTCCCGGACCTCTCTGTCTCAGCGGAGCTGCAGCCTCTTTTGCTCTATAGATTGCACGCTGCACGCTATCTCTTCAGGATTAGCACCATTGTTATTAAATTGAAAAATACGTAGATGGGCTTCAATAGAAAAATATATAGAGAGATGAAATAGCAGAAAGGCACATAGTCGGGGGGGGAGGGATAATGGGGGATATCCCCAACCATAAGATTGAAAGTGTCAGCTCATTAAGATCTGCTTTCAGCAGAGCTCACAGTCTGTCTACTTCCTGCATTGAGCTGCTTCTGCCATTTCCCAGTGAATCTATTTGGGGATGATCCTCTCTTCTCTTTATCTTTTCCCCTTGAGCTTCCCCTACTTAATACCTGAACTTAGATGGGTCTAGCTTATTTTACTAAGAGCATCGTTATCCGCAAAGGTGGAAGGTCTGATGAAGGAAGTCTGGGTATATATTCCTGCCCCTGCCCCTGCCCCCACTTCACCTCTTCTCTCCACTCCCCTCTGTCAATGAGTTATAGATACCTTTCTTCCCAACAGGTAAAGGGGAAGAATGTCAATGATAGAAGAGGTGTACTCAGCAACCCCTTATTCCCGCACCTCCCTTGTCTCAATCACCTAACACAAGCTCTTAGAACATCTCGCCCCCCAACCAAACCCGAGGTTTCTGCTTTCTTCTTTGGAAAAAAGATTGGCAGGAAAGCTTACCCACTATTGCTTCGCCAGCGAGAGAAGGTCTGATATCCCTTCCCAAAGTTTAGGTTGCCCTAGCAAGTGGCTGCAGAGCTGGGCGTCCAGGGCCCTGCTCGACCCTTTAATGCTCTGCCTGCAGGTTTAAATCCCACTCCAACAGAGGCGCGAAAATGCCGGAGCCAGCAGAGAGCAGCTTGTGCATCTATCCCCCAGCTCTGGGAGAGAGAGAGGAAAGAGAGAAACAGGGAAGGGGAGGGGAGGGGAGAAGAGAGAACAAGGGAGGGGAAGCAGTTTGTATTTATAGCGCACAGAGTTTCTTCAGTGCAATTTTTTGGTGCCACCAAGTGGCACACTGAGTCCCTTTAGGAACCCGAATATCGAGTCCAACCAAGGAACACGCGCATACATCCAGGAAGATGCTCATTTATCGAAACTGAGAAGAGTTCTGAATCAGGTGTTTCCTAGTGATCTCCATAGATTCCAGTACAAGGGAATCATTGTCCTGAGTTCCCCTCACGAATAAGGCCCACAAGTGTAGCTACCCAGTGATAAAGCTTTCTCCTTTCGAAAAGAATACAATAGCTGTTGCCATTGGCTTTTTTCTTCTTTTTTTTTTCAAGCAGCTGGAGACTGGTGCTGACAATCAAGGTTAAGAAAGGAAGAGCCTAGGGTATCGACCCCTCACCTTAGTGGAAACCCCTGCTTCTCGTAGGCTTTACTACCCAGGTTTATCCTGAATTGCTTTAAAATTTAATATATCTTCCTCTCCCTGCTATCTTACTTCTATCAACAGTTCCAATTTCCAAGCTTACTGATTTCTTCGACATTCTCTGCCTCCCACCCATCTTAACACACCAAAACACTGGAACAGAAAGAAAATCCTAGACTACTTCTCATCCTGAAAATTCCCACTACTGATTGTCATCCACAAGAGAGAAGTTTCTAATGTCAAAGGGCCTCAAAGACCATCTAATTCAACTCAATTCTAATAGATTTACCTCATTCAACTTCAATCCTTTACACCCCCCCCAAAAAAAAGAGAGAAAATTATGCCTGCCTTTGGACAGCCTCTATCCCGAAATCATTTTGATACATTTGACTCCATGCATGGCCAATGTCTTAATATGTCCTTGAGATAGAACGAACCCTCTGTCTGACTCAAATCTAACCCATTCCTTTTCACCTCTCTCACCCACCTGTGGCCCAAAATACACCAACGACTCAAAACAGTGGCCTTTAGAATTTGCCTGACACATCCGGAAACACCATTCCATAGGCTACCTCTAATTCTCAGAATCCATCTGCAAGGAACCCTTTCTCAAGCTGTCTTTGTCTTGCGGTGCACCCTGTCACCAAGTTGAAGTTGGCTGAATCATCATTCTGGAGAAGTTAAATCAAAGAATCCTCGTCTTGATGCGTTTGGAAGACTAAAGGGCAAAAGCCCACAGGTTCCAGATTGTCAGTCGCAGATGAATCAAGCAGCAAAACGTCAAAAAAAAAAAAAAAAGGCAAGCCCTTCCCACTCCCTCTCTTAGCTAAGGGCTCAAAAAGACCCTTCACACTGTAACATCCAGAGTCTGTTTCAACCATGAAATCATGAAAAGCGAGAAATATCAGTCTATGTATCTGACTTGCAAGGACCTAATCTCTTAGAAAAAAGACACACAAATTCATTCCAGCACTGCAAATATGGTGTGGTGCATATGCATCGGTATGCATAGAGAAGATAAATAGGCTCTGAAAGCCTTCTTTATCTCAGGCGGTTTTTTCCTTTTGATTTTTTTAAGTTCGTTTTCTATGGAAACTAGACTACTTAAATCCCTCAATTATGCAAATAAAAGCAAAACGATTTTCATATAGCTCCCATTGGAGGGACAGTGCTACAGTATGTATCCACCAGAGACCGACTCTGAATTCATTTCCTATTCAGGCAACACACGTCCTTCCAGGGTGACTTTCCCAAACTTAACGGACCTCACTGTGGTTGTGTCTTTAAAACTGTTGGTCTTCAGCCCGGGTCGCCCCCTCTCCCCTTCTCTAGTATTCTCAACCAACGCACACACACACACACACACACACACACACACACACACACACACACCCCTTTACCCTCTTCTTTTCTTCACTACAGGATTGGGGGAAGGGGGATTCCCTACGCATTAGAAATGAACTAGTAAGTGGGGCGCTTGGTGACAGGAAGAGAAAAGAGGTGGACTTACCAGGTGCGTTGACACCTGCACTCAGAATACCGGGACCCAGATGCTGCTATCCAGAACATCCTATCTCAGCGCCTCCAGCACCTTCCAGACTCTCCTTTCCCCTGCAGCAATAGCAGCAGGAGTCGCGGTGGCGGCGGCGGCGGCAACGGCGGCAGTGGCAGCTGGAGCGCTAGAGGCAGGGTAGGCAGTGGCTGCAGTAGAGATGGTGAAAGCAGTGGAGGCAGCAGAGTTCCCTTTGGCCAGCGCCCGGAGCACGTGCCTGCTTGTAAACGCAGCTGGAAACAGAGAGAGCGCCGCTCTACTCTTCCACACCTTTTCAGTGCAGAAAGGAGCGGGGGAGGAACTGAGGGTGGGCTGGTGGGGTAATGATAGAGGCGTTCTCTTTTTTGAAAGCACTGGATGGGTGAGTGGGGGTGGAAGCAGCAGGGACACCTATTCTACCTAGTTCTATTGTCCGTAAGGGACCCCGGTTAGCACAGCCAACCACCGTTTTAGTCCCTCACTTGCTGGGGTTCTTGAACCACAATTCAGGTGTTTGTAGGATGCGGAGTTAGGGCCTGGGAAGATGACTTGGAAGGCATGGGGGTTGTACCACTTGAGCAGAAGTTGAACAGTGAGGCAGTTAAGTGAACTACCAGTGAGCAGAAAAGTGGGCACAGAAACCCTACAAAATGTACAGAACCCGATCCATGTTTCCTAGTAATGAGAGAAAAGCCAAGCGATCTTTTGAAAGTTCTCCCTGAAGATGGTTATATCCTGATGATCTTGTATACTAAGTAGGGATAGGGGAAAGAAAACTTCCACCCAGAGTTCTTTTCCCAAAGAAACACAATTCTCAAATGTCCTAGTGTTGTTGGAGTCTTGGACAGAACATTACAGTTGGGGAAGTGATGAAATGAGAGATGTAAGAGAGTGAGAAAGGCAGCATCAATAATTATAATCATTTTTAATATTATTGGGTTATAACCATTGAAGATATTTATGTAATCTCATATATTTAAAGCAAATATGCATTTTGAAACAGCTTCCAGATCTCATTTTCTCCATTTTAAGACAAATCACTTAATATCTTTTACTGATCCCAATATACACACATATGTTCTTGCTCCCCAGTAGTCGTATGGATTTGACAAGATTGTCATCTTTATGCTCTTAAATATCGAATCATTTTTGCTTCTGCCACTGAATAAAAATCTTATCATGATTACTGATATTCATTTTATTTTATTTTTATTTTTTTATTAAAGCTTTTTATTTGTATAACATATGTATGGGTAGTTCCCCAGCATTGATCTTTACAAAGCTTTCCATTACAAATTTTACCCCCAGTCCCCTCCCCTCCCCTAGATGGTAGGAAGTCCACTACATGTTAATAATGTTGAATTACTTGACAAGTTATGCAAGAAAAATCCTATCTACAAGAAAAAAAAAAGAAAATCAGAGAAAGGCAACACAATGCAAGCAAATATCAATAGAGATCATGAAAATGTTACGTTGTGGTCCACATTTCATATCCCTCTCTCTGGGTGTATATGGTTTTCTTCAGTGAACAATTGGAACTGGTTTGAGACAATTCTTTGTTGCAGAAAGCCATGTCCATCAGAATTGGTTGATATGATTCATTTTAAAAGGAAAGATAACTTCATTTTTTGATATAAAAGATGTTGTTATGATTATTAATATCTGCTTATAGTGCTTTTATATTTTCCTAAGTGAATTCATTGTGCCGGATGCTTGCAGAATCTCCATCGAAGATTAAAGATTCAGAGAGCAACATGGAAGGAGTTGGTCCTGATTTGCACGTAGTATTGCATAATATTAAATTTCCCAGTTTTCTTGACAAAAGTTTTACTTGGTATGTTTGGAAATAACAACAACAACAACAACAACAACAAAACAAAAACAAAAAAAACATTTAGTTAGCCTTCCACCTTTCAAAGTTTTATAAGGTAATCTCTTCCTGTCTCTATTTGCAGATCACTTTCTTTAGATTCCTAGTGTAATTTGTATGTGGACTTCATTTCACTTAATAAGATATTAATCAAAGCAGTGTAGATAAAATATCAAATCAAGAATTACAGGAAAGAAAGGATGATGAATAAAGCAGATAAAGTAAAAAGAAAATGGATACAGAAGCGATTGGGGGATAATAGAAAATTCTGTGGTTCTGATAATATCAAAGAAAAATATTAATGCAAATACTTAGCATTTTTAAGTATTAATCTTATAGGTGTGAAAAAATTTGTTTAATATTAATATATATTCAAGTTATTTCTAGCTTGAAAATAGAGATATCAAAACTGGAATGCTCTTCCATATACTCTGACATGACACTTTGCTCCCAAAAGATTTCACATTAACATGTATAGGAATCTTGAGTAAGGAAAGAGTCACAATGTGTTAAAAAAAAAAATACAAAAACGTTGAGCTAATGTTTCATAAATGTTGGGAAAAAAATTCACTATACCATTCATCAAACCATGAGGATTCCCCCTAGAGATCTATACTTAGAGTCTAAGTTGCATATGTGACCCTTTCATTCTTTTTTTGTGTGTGGAGGCAATCAGGGTTAAGTAAGTTGTTTAAAGTCACAAAGCTAATAAATAACTGATGCTGTATTTGAAGTCTGGTTCTCCTAACTTCTGGACAGGTACTATATTTACAATACCATCTTGCTGCCCCTTTTGTGGGCCTTCTTTTTTTCCCAGTGCCATTGAATGGTGCCTAAAACCAATGCTTCAGGGGTAGAGAAGGCCATGATCAGACTAACCAGCATTTTTTTTAATATTCATTTTCTGAAGAAAACCCTTAAATGTTGTTCCATGAACTTTAATAAAGGGAAAATTCCAGAAAGGGATTTTAACACACACACACACACACACACACACACAAGTGTCTGTGTGTGTGTGTGTGTGTGTGTGTGTGTGTGTGTGTGTGTGTGTGTACTATTTTCAGTTTTGCTTTAAAAAGGTTTTGGTTCCATATGTAGACTACGAACTTTTGACTGAGCTCAGTGTTTAGGAGACTAAACTATGTGGTCACAGATTTTAGACTTCTTTGATCTGATTAATTAGTTCCATTATTTTTCATATATGCAAACTAACATCTTTACCTCATCCTTTTTCAGTGATTGGACAAAAAAAAAGTGGCTGCTTTTCAGCTACCAAAAACATAGTTCAAAGTCTATGCCCTTTCTATTAATAGTGGATGAATATGGTGGGTGAGCAAGGACAGCCTCATATAAAATTTTCTGGTGAGACTTTAAAAATACAGTTTTATTTTTAAAACTTTTAAATGATGAGCTAGATAAAAACTATATTAGAAAAAGTATGAAAAGGGTCAGGGGTGATGAGAATCAAGGCCTAGAATGGGTAGGATTAAGAAAATTTTATTTCCTTACTTAGAGAGTAATAATCTCCCTTACATTATTCTTATATATATAAATTCTGCATTGCTATGTGAAAAACAAGACTATTTTAAGAATCTAGTAAACATCTATAACAGAAAGCAATTACAACAATGTTGTTTTCAGTATACTATCTTGGTGGTGGCATTTAGATATTAAAATATGTTCTCTGACAATTTGTTTTTACTGCTTCTCTATTTTGGGCCAAAGTGATGCCTTTAGAATTTAGCAGCTTGTATACTATTATATAAATTTATTTATCACTCATATGTTTATTTAGGTCATAGTTGTAACAAGTATAATTCTGCCTTTTAATCTGTGATATTGGTAATTTTATATAAAATAATTACCTTTCATTTTCTTAAATTAAATAAGTCTATCTATTGTTTCATCTATCCATTTATCCTTTACATTGTTTGTGTTCAAATCTTTATTCTTGTATCAGTGTTATTCTTGCAATTCTTTTTTTTTAGACTATACAAAAGAGAATGCCCTAGAATTTACGAGTGGACTTCTCTATTGGAAAAAAGCCTTTTTTCAAGCATGTAATTCCATGCAGTCTTTCCTAATGGAGAAACTTTGAGTATCTAACCCTAGATTCACATATGGATAAATTACTTCTTTGTTCTTTATGGAATTGTAGCTATGACACTTTTCATAAGAGAGTTGTGACTTTCAGACCTTAAAATTCCCTTCAGTTTTCATATTTTGAAGTCTTCCTTTTTAATACTGTTGATTTCTGAGGCAGGAATAAAGTAAATTAGTCAGCCTGAGTAAGGTCAGGAACTTACCCAGCCTCTCCTCCAAACCACTCCTGCATAAGTCCCAAAATATAACAAAGATAGAGGAATGAATCTCCACATGTCAAGGTCACAGGTCAGCACACAAAATATTTAGTCATTACTTGACTCATTTAATAACGAGTTTAAATCATTAATTGATTATCTCAAGATCCAGGACAACTTAGGAGACATGTTTGAATATTTGCTTTTTTAATCAATTGAATTTCAACAAATATCTCCCTCAATCAACTAAGTTCAGAAACCCCACCTGAAGTTATGTTTTTTTTTTGTTTTTTTTTAAAGATGCATGAAAGAAGCTTTATGTTTCAGGGGTGAAGCAAGTATGCCTGTTATCACCATTATTATTCAACATTGTACCGGAAAATGTTGGGTTTGGCAATAAGAAAAAAAAAAGTAATTAAAGTAATTAGAATAGGCAATGAGGAAATAAAGCTATCACTCTTTGCAGATGATATAGTTAGAGAATCCTAGAAAATCTTTACCAAAAACAAACAACAAAAAAAACTACTGAAAACAATTAACAGCTTTAGCAAAGTTGAAGAATAGAAAATCAACCCACATAAATCATCAGTATTTCTATATGTTACTAACAAAGTAACATATTCATGTTACTAACAAAGTAACATATCTCAGCAGGAAGGGATAGAAAGAGAAATTCCATTTAAAATAACTAGAGACAACATAAAATATGTGGTTTTCTACCTGAAAAGGCAAATCCAGGACCTAGGAAAACAATTATAAAACAACTTTCACCCAAATAAAGTCAGTTCTAAATAGTTCTAAATATCAATTGCTCATGGGCAGACTGAACTAATATAATAAAAATTGCATTTGTGCCTAAAAAGGTCTATTTGCTCAGGGCAATACCAAGCAAACTGCCAGAAATTATATTATAGAACTAGAAAAAAATAGAACAAAATTTATCCAGAAAAAGAAAAGGTCTAGAATATCTAGAGAACTAGTAAAAATAATAATAATAATACAAGGTTGATGCTTTAGGTACCAGATCTAAAATGATATTATAAAGCAGTACTCATCAAAATCATTTGGTACTAACTGAAAAATAGAGTGGTGGATCAATGGAATAGATTAAATACACGTGAAAAAATAATCAAGACCTATAATAATCTAGTATTTGATAAATAACCAAACACCAGCTTCTGAGATAAGAACTCACATTTTGACAAAAATTACTTAGGAAACCAAAAAATAACACGTCAGAAACTTGGCTTAGAACAAATTTCTCATATCCCATACCAAAATGAGGTCAAAATGGGTGCGTGATTTGGGCATAAAAGGTGATACAATAAAGAGCAAGGGATAATTTACCTATCGGATCTTTAGAGAAAGGAGGAATTTATGATTAAAGAAAAACTAGAGAACAGTGTGAGAGGCAAAATGAACAACTTTGATTACATTAAATTAATAACTTTTTGCACAAGAAAAACCAACAGAAACAAGAGTGAAAGGGAAGTACAAAGCTGGGAAAAAATTTTATAGCCAGTGTTTCTGATAAAGATCAAATTTCTAAAATATATAAAAATATATAAATATGTAATATATTTATTATTATATTATTAATATATTATATTATATATTTTATTATTGTGTTAATGATATATTATCAATATATACTATTATAATATATTATTGTGTAATATAATATTTTATAATATAATGTATTATAAATAATAAATAATATTATATTATATTAAAAATAAAATATATAAAAATCTATATCAAATTTATCAGAATATGTAATTCCCCAATTGATAAATGATCAAAGGGTATGAAGACAATTTTGAGATGACAAAATTAAAGCCATCTATAGTCATATGAAAAAATGCTCTAAATCAGTGTTGATTAGAGAAATGCAAATTAAAACAACTCTTGAGATACCATCTCATACCTCTCATATTGGCTAAGATGACAAGAAAAGATAAAGATAAATGTTGGAAGGAATGTAGAAAATTGGGATACTAAGGCATTATTGGTAGAGACTACTATTGGATCTGTATCCCAAGGAAATCACAAAGGGGGGAAAAGGACTCATATATGCAGAAATGTTTGTAGGAGCTCTTTTTGTTGTAGCAAAGAATTGGAAAATGAGTAGATGCCTATCAAGTGGGGAATAGCTGGACAAATTGTGGTACATGAAGGAAATGGAATATTATAGTTCTATAAAAATTATGAACAAGCTGATTTTAGAAAGGTCTAGAAAGATTTTCACAAACTGGTGCTGAGCAAAACAAGCAGAATTAGGAATACAATGTATAGAATAACAGCAAGAATGAGTGATGATCAACTATGAAAGATTTGGTTTTTCTCAGTGGTTCAATGATTGAAGGCAATCCCAATATATTTTGGATAGAAAATGCCATCTGCACACAGAAATACACCTATGGAGATTGAATGTATATCAACATATATTATGTTCACTTCTTTTTTTTTTCTCTTCCGTGGTTTTTCCCTTTTGTTCTGATTTTTTCCCTTAACATGATTCATAAAACAATATGATTAAAAATTAATAAATAAATAATTTTTTTGAAAATGAATAAAATCATCTTTCTTAATAGTAGCTACTCATATTTCTCTATATATTAAATCCCTTGATCTCCTTAATTTGAACAGATATTAAAATTCCTGAACCCTAAATTGATTAATATTGATAGTAATAATCATAGCATTAAGCAATAGAAAATGCTTAATAAATGTTGACTGATTAATTGGTGACAGTAATGAAACTAAGAAAACACTGATGGTTTCAAAATCGTAT
The DNA here is from genome assembly GCA_023553655.1 of Myrmecobius fasciatus. NCBI lineage: Eukaryota > Metazoa > Chordata > Mammalia > Dasyuromorphia > Myrmecobiidae > Myrmecobius > Myrmecobius fasciatus. Next base: position 6,139 of record JAJPUD010012583.1, on the reverse strand, counting down.
CTGTTACCTCGTAACTGTTCTTGCCATTAAAACCATAGCTACAAAGTACTTTTATTCACTTCTGAAACTACAGTGTCTCCCCCATTTATTTTTTAGGGTATTAAAGCATCTTTGCAAGAATCCTCATTATGCTTTCTCCAAAATAATAGTTGCAAGAGATGCATAGGGATGGTCACAGAGAGACCATCTCCATCAGTCATTCCCCTCCATCCTGACCTCTGTATATTTTTAAACTGTCTGCTTTTTATTCTACCATAAATCTTCTAGCTCTGGTTTCTTCAAAAAGTTATGTATATATTTCCCTTTTGTTTATTTTTTATACTGACACCAACATAGTGTTTTACCTTTAAATGACATTTAAATTATTCAGCTGTTCCTTTTTCTTCCAGTTAGAACTTTAGAATCCCTGTTTAACATAAACTAGAAACAAAATACTATCTACAGGAAAGACAATCATAGCCTATTGAAGCTTCTTAATGACACTTTATCTTGAAGAGATTTGTCTCTACTACTTTGGTATGTAACCTTACATAATTGTAGTCATTGGTTTTGTCATTTATTGTTTCCTTTTCTTAAAAGTGGTCCATTACTCTGAAAGCAACAGTGTCATCAATGCAATTAAAAATATATATATAACTAATCTGTTGAATTTAAATCTCATGTTTTGGTTTCTGGCTCAATGTAGTATACCCATTCTCATCAAGGGAAATAATTGACCTTTAGGAAATAAAAGTGTTCTCACTTTATCATGTAGTTGATTCTTTATAACTAAAAGAAGCATCTCCTTATTGACAGTTATCGGTCCTTTACTTATGAGTCTCCTTCACTAGATAAATCTTTCATTTCCAGCTCCCTATGTTTAAATAAATATATCTCTTAGTTCTGTCCTACACCCTCTTCTTTACCTTCTTTCTCTCTCTTTCTAGTTATATCTCCCGTTCCAGATAAATAGATACATGTTTATAGATTTCTCTCTGTGCGTTTCTCTTGTTCTGTCTCTGTCTTTGAACTTATCATCTTCAATTCCTTCACTTATACCTAACATTTATAAAGACAAAATTTTGTAACATACTTTACAAATATCATCTTATTTGATCATAACAACAATCCTGGGAGATAGGTGCTAACATCATCCCCATTCTATAGATGAGAAAACAGGAACAGAAAGAAATTACTTGCCTGGATTCACATAACTGATAAGTGGCTGAGACCAGATTTAAATACATCTTCTTGATTGCAAAACCCATGAACTGTCTAGCTGCCTCTATAACTTCTTTTCAAATTATTCCCAAATCTATATATCTATTCCTTATATGTCTTTTACATTCTAATTTTACTTTATCAACTTTCTAATGAACAATTTCACCTAGACTGGTGATTGGTATCTCAAGATCGGCACATCTCATACAAAACTCACTGTTTTCTCCTCTAAAATTACCCCTCTTCTTATTTCCCCTGTTTATGTTAATATTATCCTATTTAGTAAGCTCTGAAAATCCTCTCAGTTCTGCACACTGCTTTTCAATATGCTTCCATCCACATATAATCAATTGTCAAATCTTGTTGAATTATCAAAACCTCACTCAAATCCACATAATTCTTTCCATAGGACTCCTGTCACAACCTCTTAATTGATCTGTTTGTTTCTAATCTTTCCTCAATGCCCCCTCACTCCCATCCATACTTTAAACAGTTCCCAAAAAGTGCATAATTCTAAATATTAGGTCTAACCATTTCCCTCCTCTGCTCAAGAATCTTCAATATTTCCCTAATGCCCCTATGATAAATAAAAGAATGCTCTGTGGTATGTACAATCTCATACAATCTAAGTGCAACTTACTTTTCTGGACTAGGGTCACATTATATTCCCTCATTCTATTTGTGTTTCAATTAAAATGACCTGTTGTATATTTTCCACATACGATTTTTTGTTTCTTCTGTGCCTGGAATAGTTTCCCTCCTCAATTTTGTGTCTTGAAATCCCTAGCAATTTTTAAGGCTCTACTTAAGAGCTATTTCTCAAAAAATAAATTTTTGAATTCACAGTTTTTAATGTTCCTCCCATCAAAATTATTTAGAATTCATTTAGTAATTTTTGTTTCTTTTTTATGTTTCTTTTTATGGATTTAATGCATTTAAAAAAAATTTATGTGCAACAGACTTTAAATTTCAATCTGTAATATTAACATTTTTGTTACTTTCTCTTTTTAAAAATGTTTCCCTTTAAAACTGGGACACTGATACATTGTTGGTGGAACTGTGAACGGATCCAACCATTCTGGAGAGCAATTTGGAGCTATGCTCAAAAAGCTATCAAACAGTGCATACTCTTTGACCCAGAAGTGTTTCTACTGGGCCTATATCCCAAAGAGATTTTAAAGGAGGGAAAGGGACCCACATGTGCAAAAATGTTTGTGGCAGCCCTTTTTGTAATGGCAAGAAACTGGAAATTGAAAAGATGCCCATCAATTGGAGAATGGCTGAATAAATTATGGTATATGAATGTTATGGAATATTATTGTTCTGTAAGAAATGACCAACGGGAGGATTTCAGAGAGGATTGGAGAGACTTGCATGAACTGATGCTGAGTGAAATCAGCAGAACCAGGAGAACATTTTACACAGCAACAAGACTATACGATGATCAATTCTGATGGACATGGTTCTCTTCAACAATGATGTGATTCAAACCAGTTGTGCTGCGATGACGATAGTCATATACATCCAGAGAGAGGCCTGTGGGAACTGAGAGTGAACCACAACACAGCATTTTAACGCTTTCTGTGAATATTTCCATGCATTTTGTTTTCCTTCTTAGGTTGTTTTTTTCTTCTTCTCTTTCTAGATCTGATGTTTCTTGTGCAGTAAGATAACTGTATAGATATGTATACATGTATTGTATTTGTCATATAATTTATCCTATCTAGCACGTATTAGATTACCTGTCATCTAGGGGTGGGGGGTGAGGGGGAGGAAAGGAAAAGCTTGGGAAAAAAAAAAGGTTTTTTGCAAAGGTCAATATTGAAAGGTCACTCATGTTTTGTAAATAAAAAAGCTTTATTAAAAAAAATAAAAAAATGAAAATAAAAAAAATATTAAATAAATAAATAAAAATGTTTCCCTTTTCTTCCTGCCATAGACAGCAAGCAATCTAATATAGGTTAAATATATGAAATTCTTTTAAACATATTTACATATCCAACATGCTGCACAAGAAAAATCAAATTAAAACATGAAAGAAAGAAAACAGGAAAAAATAACAAGCAAACAAACAACAAAAATGAAAATACTATGCTTTGACCCACATTCAGTCTCTATAGTTCTCTCTCTGAATGCGTATGATTTTCAATCATAAGTCCATTGCAATTGCCTTGAGTCACCTCATTGTTGAAAGGAGACAGGTACAGATGAACATCATAATCTTGTTGTTGCTATATACAATGTTCTTTTGGTTCTACTTACTTCACTTACTATGAGTTCATCAAGTCTTTGCAGGTTTTCTAAAATCAGCCTCCATGACATTTCTTATGGAACAATAATATTTCATTCCATTCATATACTTTAAATTATTCAACCATTCTACAGCTAATGGACATCCACTCCATTTTCAGTTTCTTTCCACTATGAAAAGGGCTATTGCAAACATTTTTTGCACATGTAGGTATATTTTTCCCTTTTTTATGATCTCTTTGAGATTCAGACCCAGTAGAAACACTGCTGGATCAAAGGGTATGCACAGTTTTACAGCCAGTTGAGCATATCTCCAAATTTCTCTCTAGAATGTTTAGATCTATTCACAATTTTACCAGCAATGCACAGATCTTCCAAGTTTTCGCAATTCCCTCCAACATTTATCATTATCTTTTCCTGTCAACTTAGACAATCTGAGAAGTGTGAAATGGTACTTCAGAGCTGCCTTAATTTTCATTTATCTAATCAATACTGATTTAGAGAATTTTTTCATATGAGCAGAAATGATTTTAATTTCATCATCTGAAAATTGCCTGTTCTTATCCTTTGATCATTGACCAATTTGGCAGTGGCTTGTAGTTTAATAAATTTGAATCAATTATCTACATATTTTTTAAAATGAGACTTTTATCAGAAACACTGGATGTAAAATCCCTCCTACCCCCCCCCCCCCAGCTTTCTGCATCCCTTACAATCTTGGCTGCATTTTGTTTGTATATTTTTTTTAAATTATTGTAATCGAAATTATCCATCCAACACAAGAGCTCCTGTGCTCAAAGCCAAAGCTCAGTGCCAACTTTACTTTATGAGCAGATATCTATAATAAATGTAAAAAAAATGGAAATACCAAAAGAAAATGAAAGAAAACAAACAAGAAACAGAAAAGAACCTTGGCCATAGAAAACTACTGTGGTGACAGGGAAGACTAAAGCACCAATTCAAGTGAAGCTAAAATGTGCACATGAGAAATCTACAAGAGTGATATAAATTGGTCTCAGGCCCAAAGAAGCTTCGTGGAAGTGCTCATAAAAGACTTTGAAAGGCAAACAAATGAGGTAGAAGAAAAATGAGAAAAGAACTGAGAGGTATGCAAGAGAGAGTCAACGTTTTGAAAAAGGAAGGCAATTCCTTAAAATATACAATAGATTAAATGCAAAAAAAATCAATTGAACAAAATAATATTTTCAAGAGTAGAATTAACCAAATGGAAAAAGAGATGGAAAAGCTAACTGAAGAAAAATCACAAATTAAAAACTAGAATTTGATAAATGGAAGCAAATGACTGCATGTGCAAGGAAGAATCAGTCAAACAAACTAAAAAGAAAGAAAAAATGGAAGAAAATGTGAAATACCTCATTAGAAAAATAGCCAACCTGGAAAATAAATCCAAATGAGAACATTTAAAAATTATTGATTTACCTGAAAGCCTTAACAAAAAAGGAGAAGAACAAGAAGAAGAAGGAGGAGGAGGACCTGAATACTATTTTTAAAGAGATCATCCCTTAAGGAAAGTCCCAACGAACATTGTTGTGGAGCTCCAGAAGTACAATCTCAAGGGAAAAATACTGCAAGCTGTCAGGCAAAAACAATTCAAATATCAAGAAGCAAGTCAGGATTATGCAGCATCTGGCAGTTTCTATAATAAAGGATCAGAGCACCTGGAATACCATATTCCAGAAGGCAAAGGACATGGAGTTACAGCCAAAAATTAACTACCCAGAGAGACTCAGCATCATCTTTCAGGGGAGATGATAGAGCTTCAATAAATTAAGAGACTTTCAATCATTTCTATTGAAAAAAAAACTAGAACTATACAGAAAATTTAATCTTCAAACAGATGATTAAAGGGAAGTATAGAAAGTCAAATGGGAAATATACATATTATCTATATCCTTAGATGGGAAAACTATATCTATAACTCTTGAGAACTGTATCTGTTACTGAGGAAGACAGAAGAGGGTCTCATATGGAATGAGGGGATGGTTGTAAATGGACTCTGATGTGATGATAACAAGAAAAAAGACATAAAGGGGTGGAAAAAAGGATTGTCCTGAGAGAAGAGAACAAGGGAGATATAAGGGGACAAATTAGATCACATGAAGATCCATTACAATTGAAGGAAAGAAGGGAAGGGACAGGAACATTGTCTGAAGCTTGATATCATCAGTTTTGGGTCAGAGAGGGAATAACTTAATGATTCAGTCAGGTATATAAATTTATCTGGCCCTATAAAGAAGTAGAACTAGAAATAGGAAAGAAAAGAGTTTGACTGGATAGAAAGGAGGGCAGGAACACTAGAAAAAAAAGCTAAGAGAAGGGGGGACGTGCATTAAAAAACAAAGTGAAAAAGGAAGAAAAGTGAAGGATAATGTGGTGGGTGGAGTAGATTAAAAAAACCCTCCTAAGGACAGGATGGAAAGAGAACAAAAATTCTCTCAGGGGAGAAAATGGGATGAAGAGAAATACAAAGCAGATAATCATAACTGTGAATATAAATACCATGAAGTCTTCCATAAAAGGGAAGAGAATAACAGAGTATATTAAAATAAAAGAAAAAAGAAAACAGAATCCTACAATATGTTGTTTACAAGAAACACATTTGATACAGAGAGATACATACAGAGTAAAGGTAAAATTTATTATGCTTCAGCTGAAGTTAAAAAAAAAA
>JAJPUD010012582.1:36590-48639 GCA_023553655.1 Myrmecobius fasciatus | reverse complement strand
TCATATAGATCCTGACTTTCCCTTGGCAGATATATTCCCAAATATTTTATACTATCGATAGTTATTTTGAATGGAATTTCTCTTTGTATCTCTTGCTGTTGCATTTTGTTGGTGATATATAAAAATGCTGATGATTTATGTGGATTTATTTTGTATCCTGAAACTTTACTAAAGTTGTGGATTAATTCTAATAGTTTTTTTAGTTGATTCTCTAGGGTTCTCTAAGTAGACCATCATATCATCTGCAAAGAATGATAATTTGGTTTCCTCATGACCTACTCTAATTCCTTTAATCTCTTTTTCTTGTCTTATTGCCAAAGCTAACATTTCTAATACAATATTGAACAGTAATTGTGATAGTGGGCAACCTTGTTTCACCCCTGATCTTATTGGGAATGGTTCCAGTTTATCACCATTACATATTATGCTTGCTGATGGTTTTAAATAGATGCTACTGACTATTTTAAGGAAACGTCCATTAATTCCTGTACTCTCTAATGTTTTTAATAGGAATGGATGTTGGATTTTATCAAATGCTTTTTCTGCATCTATTGAGATTATCATATGTTTTTTGTTAATTTGGTTATTAATATAGTCAATTATGTTAATAGTTTTCCTAATATTGAACCATCCCTGCATTCCTGGTATAAATCCTACTTGGTCATGGTGTATTATTCTGGGAATGATTTTCTGTAATCTCTTTGCTAATATTTTATTTAAGATTTTTGCATCAATATTCATTAAGGAGATTGGTCTATAATTTTCTTTCTCTGTTTTTGTTTTACCTGGTTTAGGTATCAGTACCATGTCTGTATCATAAAAAGAGCTTGGTAGGAGTCCTTCATACCCTATTTTTTCGAACAGTTTATATAATATTGGAGTTAACTGTTCTTTAAATGTTTGGTAGAATTCACATGTAAATCCATCTGGTCCTGGGGATTTTTTCTTAGAGAGTTGATTAATGTCTTGTTCTATTTCTTTTTCTGAAATGGGACTATTTAAGTAATTTATTTCCTCTTCTGTTAATCTGGGCAATCTATATTTTTGTAGATATTCCTCCATTTCACTTAGGTTATCAAATTTATTGGCATACAGTTGGGCAAAGTACCTCCTGATTATTGCTCTAATTTCCTCTTCATTGGTGGAAAGTTCTCCCTTTTCATTTTTGAGACTAACAAATTGATTTTCCTCTTTCCTTTTTCTAATTAAATTAGCTAGAGGTTTATCTATTTTGTTGGTTTTTTCATAAAACCAACTTTTAGTTTTATTTATTAATTCAATAGTTTTTTTTACTTTCAATTTTACTAATCTCTCCTTTTATTTTTAGGATTTCAAGTTTGGTATTTGATTGGGGGTTTTTAATTTGTTCTTTCTCTAGCTTTTTTAGTTGCAAGCCCAATTCATTGATTTTCTCTGTCTCTATTTTATGCAAATAAGCATCTAGAGATATAAAATTTCCCCTTATTACCACTTTGGCTGTATCCCACAGATTTTGGTATGTTGTCTCATTATTGTCATTCTCTTGGATGAAATTAGTAATTGTGTCTGTAATTTGCTGTTTCACCCATTCATTCTTTAGGATAAAATTATTTAGTTTCCAATTGGTTTTTGGTATATTTTCTCCTAGCCTTATATTGCATGTGATTTTTATTCCATCATGATCTGAAAAAAATACATTTATTATTTCTGCCTTCCTGCATTTGATTTTGAGGTTTTTGTGTCCTAACACATGGTCAATTTTTGTATAAGTTCCATGGACTGCTGAGAAAAAAGTAAACTCCTTTCTGTCTCCATTTAATTTCCTCCAAAGATCTATCATACCTAACTTTTCTAACATTTTGTTTACCTCGTTAACTTCTTTTTTATTTATTTTGTGGTTTGATTTATCAAGTTCTGAGAGAGGGAGGTTGAGATCCCCCACTATTATAGTTTTGCTGTCTATTTCTTCTTGCATCTCTCTGAACCTTTCCTCTAGGAATTTCCATGCTATACCACTTGGTGCATATATGTTTAGTATTGATATTGCTTCAGCATCTATGGTACCCTTTAGGAAGATATAATTTCCTTCTTTGTCCCTTTTAATGAAGTCTATCTTTGCTTTTACTTGGTCTGACATCAGGATTGCTACCCCTGCTTTTTTTTGTTCACCTGAAGCATAATAGATTCTGCTCCAGCCTTTTACCTTTACTCTGTATGTATCTCTATGTTTTAGATGTGTTTCTTGTAGACAACATATTGTTGGATTCTGGTTTTTAATCCAGTCTGCTATCTGCTTCTGCTTTAAGGGAGAGTTCATTCCATTCACATTCACAGTTAAAATAACTAATTCTGTATTTCCTGCCATCTTATTTACCCTAGCTTATGCTTTTCTCTTTCTTATCCCCTTTCCCTCCTCCCTACTATTTTGCTTTTGATAACCACTTCCCTCAAACAATCCTTCCCCTTTAGAGCCCCACCCACCCGCTTCCCCCCCCCCCTTCCCTCCTGTTTCCTTGTAAGTATGTCTATTATTCCCTCAGAGCCAAATCTGATGAGATGGAGATTAACCCAGTTCTCATTCCCCTCCCTTTTGTCCCCTCAATCATTCTAGGTTTTCTTTGCCTCTACATGTGATGTAATTTCCCTTATTTTACCTCCTTTTCCTCTTCTTCCAGTGTTATCCCTTTTCTACCTCTAATTTCTTTTTCAGTTTATCATAGCATAATAATCATAAAATCAACAATAAACATATCATAATAATCATAAAATCACAGTAATCATATAATAATCATAAAATCACAATAATCATATCATAATCATAATGTAATAATAGATTCACAAAATCAACCCTCATTCTATAAGTATCTATAACATAAATATAGTTCTCAAGAGTTTTTTTTTTCTTGTTACCTTTTTGTGTTTCTCTTGTTTTCTGTGTTTGTAGATCAAATTTTTCGTTCAGTTCTGGTCTTTTCAGTAGAAGTAGGTGAAATTCTCCTAAATCATTGAATGACCATCTTCTTCCCTGGAAGATAATGCTCATTCTAGCTGGGTAACTTATTCTTGGCTGTAATCCAAGTTCTTTTGCCCTTCGGAATATTTGATTCCAGGCCCTTCGATCCTTCAAAGTAGAAGCTGCTAGGTCCTGTGTGATCCTAATTGTAGCTCCCCGATATGTAAATTGTTTTTTTTTTTTGGCTTCTTGTAATATCTTTTCCTTGGTATGATAGTTCTGTAATTTAGCCACGATATTTCTGGGGGACTTAATTTTTGGGTTTCTTTCAGGAGGTGATCGGTGGATTGTTTCAAGGAGTATTTTGCCTTCTGGATCTAAAATATCAGGGCAGTTTTCTTTTATGATTTCCTGGAAGATAGTGTCTAGGTTCTTTTTTTCATCATGGCTTTCAGGAAGCCCTATAATCCTTAGATTGTCTCTCCTAGATCTATTTTCCAGGTCAGTTGATTTTCCTAGGAGACATTTCATGTTTTTCTCTATCTTTTCATTTTTTTGTTTTTGTTCGACTGATTCTTGAAGTCTTGATGAGTCATTCATTTCCAATTGTTCAATTATAATTTTTAATGTCTTATTTTCTTCAGTTACTGTTTTTAGTTCCTTTTGCAATTGACCAATTACATTTTTTTGTTCATTGCATTCTTTTTCCATTTTTTCTATTTTATTTTGCAGTGATCTCATTTCGTTTCCCCATGTTTCTTCTAACTCTCTTTTAAGATTTTTTTATGCAATCTTCAAAGAAAGCCTTGTGACATGGAGACCAATTTATGTCTCTCTTTGGGGCTTTTTCTGGAGTTGCTTTACCTTTAGGGGCCTCAGGATTTGAGGTCTGTTCTTCCCTCTCTCCATAAAAGTTGTCTATGGTGAGAGCTCTTTTTGGTTTTTTATTCATTTTTTTTAAAGGTGTGAGGTCTGTTTAGGGCAAAGGTGGAACAGCTGCTTTAATTTGCCCTGGGGCAGTTCTGCTGATTGAATTATGTCAGGTACTGGGCAGTTCTGCTTTAGTTCACCCTGGGGCTTCTGCTGATTGAATTATTTCAGGTACTGGGCAGCTCTGCTGATTGAATTATTTTTGGTGCTTATCAGTCCTGTTGTTTGATTGATTGCTCTAAGGTGCTGTGTAATGGCAGCTAGATCCGATGCTCATCAGGGGTTCAGTGGTTCACAATCTATCCCCCTCACAAGGCAGACCCTCCAAACCACCTGCCCACAATCAGGACAGAGTGTTCCAAGAGGCCCGCAGAAGGCTCCCAGGTGTGTGAAAAGCACAACGCTCCCACTCCTGTTCCGACTCCTGTTCCAGCTCCCTGCTCCAGCTCCCTGCCCCGGTCTCCCTGCGCTGCAGTCTGGGTTCAGTAGACCACCCCCCTGCCCAATTAAAACATACCTGTTTTGATGTTCTTCCAGAGTATCTTCATCTAGAATCGTGTTGTTCTCCAGATATTGTGGATTTTTTTTTGCTTCAGAATCAGTCTAGAGGCTTCATATGTTGTTGGTTTGAGGGGAGGTTAGAGGTGGTTACAGAGACTCCTGTCTGATCTCCACCACCATGGCTCCACCCCCTGCATATTTGGTTTCTAAAGTGTGATTTTTAGTATATTTTGCAATTTAAAATTTTCAGATCAATAAAATTAAACTTATAATTAAAGGAACAGTATTAGATATTTATATTTTATTTATAAAGCTTTTCAAAGAGCACAGGCAAAGCACTATCAATCCAATATGTGATTTGTATTAATTACTGCTATGAAGCAATATAAGTGAACCATTATTGTAGATGGAAGTGGGGGAAGACATTTTAGATGTTTGGAATGTTATGGGCAAAAGGGAAAATCCATTGTCTTCTAGGGATAATGAGTACACCAGTTTGACTGGCACAATTGATTAACAGATAGTGCTAGACAAAGCTGAAAAGGCAAATTCGACTCAATTATGGAGGACACTGGAATTCACATTTGTCAACAGACATTTTGTTGAGTACTTTCTATGTCCAGCAAGAGGGGTATTATGGAATTGAACAAACAAACAAACCAAAACACCTTCCTTTGAATCAACAAGACCATCTGAATAATGGGTGCCTCTGATATGTTGAGTATACTTGGAACAATAGGAAAAAACACTAAATTTGGAGTCAGAACTTTATTACTCATGTGATCTTGAATGAACTTGACTGCACTTTAGTTTCTTCATCTATAAAATGAGGTGTTGGTCTAGATGACCTCCAAAGGACCTTCTGATTATAAATCTCTAATCTTTTACTTTTCCTTGAGCATATTAGCATTTGACCATGAACAAGTCACCTGACTATGTTAAGGAGCTTATTTGAACTAGATAAAATAGTTTTTGCCCTGAGAATTTGGTTCTCATGGAAGAAGTTTCTTGTTAGGAGTTTCATACACCATTGAAATCATAGGTTTAGATCCCCAAAAGCCCACCAAAGTGTCTAAAACAACATGCTAAAATAAAAGCAGCTACATGATACAGTGGATAGCTCACTGGACCTGAAGTCCAGAAAACCTGAGTTCAAAACCAACCTCAAAAATGTGCTAGTTCTTTGACCTTGGGCTGGATTTCAGTTTCTCCAATTGTAAAATATAGATAATAACACTTCCCTTGCAGGTTATTATGAGGATCAAAAGAAATAATGTTTCCAAATGATTTAGTAGAGTCCAACCCATACTTGCACTTGATAAATGCTTATTTCTAGGGATCCAAAGAAAAAATGAAATTTCCCCTACCTCAAAGAATTTTTAGCATTAATCAAAAAGGGAAAGATAATTCTAATGCAATTTTGAACCTAAGTACATGGCCAAAGTTTTAAAAAAAATAATAATAAATTAGCATGGAGGATTTAAGAAGGATTAGATCATTTTTAGCAATAGGGTGCAGAGAGAGTGTAACAAAATTAAACCCTAAATGAAAGGAAGTATTTAAATAAATAGAAATATATATTGGGTATCCGTTTTAGGTATGTATTCAAGACATTTGGACTTCATTACTTAAGTAATAGGGTATTGGTGAAAGTTTTCTTCAAGGAGAGAAGTAACTTGGTAAAAGTGATTAAATACATTAATATGGTGACAGGGTATAGCATGATTGGCTTAAAGAAAGGCTAAAATTAGGATGACATGTTAGGAACCTCTTACAGGCTCAGGAGTAGTACTAGGGTGGTAAAAAGAGCAATGGAAATTATTATAAATTCAAAAGATATGAAGAAAAACTCTACAAAATTTGGTGTCTAAGGACACAGAGAGAGAAAAAGGAATCAAAGATGACTAGTTTTAAGCCTAGAGTAAATAAAATTTTTCCAAATCTTAAACATTTTATTTTTTCCAATTACATATAAGAACAATTTTTAACATCAATTTTTTTTTAAAGTTTTAAGTACAAAAGTCTCTCTCTTCTTCCCTCTTAGTTTTTTTTTCTTCCTTGTAACCTTGGCTTCATTGGTTTTGTTTGTGTGAAACCTTTTTAATTTAGTGTAATCAAAATGATCAATTTTATATCCTATAATGCTGTCTATCAGTTGTTTAGTCATAAATTATTCCCTTATCCATAGATCTATCTGGTAATTTATTCCATATTCCCCGAACTTGTATTTATTTATAGTATTACCCATTAGGTCTAAATCATGTACCAAGTTTAATCTTCTCTTGGTAGATAGTATGATATGTCAGTCTCTATCTAGTTTCTTTCTAGCCTATTTCCAATTTTCTTAATAGTTTTTGTTCTGTTTTCCCATATTTATCCTTCTTTCTCTCCTTTTACCCTGTCCCTTTGCACAGGTGTTTTTCTTGTGACTACCACCTCCCTCAAACTAAACTCCTTTCATATCATTCCCCTTAATTTTATCTCTCTTTTATCCTATTTCCTTGTAGCATAAGATAAATTTTGATACACAACTGAGAGTGTATATTATTCTCCCTTTGAGCCAATACTAATGAAAGTAAGATCCAAGCATTGCCTGCCATAAGCCCACATCTTACCCTCCATTGTGATAATACTGTTAAAGTTCTTAGGTTACAAATATCATCTTGTCATAGAAGAATGTTTATAGAATACCTTATGATTTCTTTTTCTTGTTTATGTTTTTGTGCTTCTCTTGAATCTTGTACTTGAAAAATAAACTGCTTGCTACCCAAAAAATACCATTTCTTTAACATTCACCAAGGAATTCTATGTTGATATAAAATCACCTTAATTTCAGAAGAATCACAATTACAAATAATTTAGAGGACAAAAAAAATGATGATTTGGTATATTCAGGTATTGCCATACTGATAATGCTGATTTGCATAAGAAGACTAACATAAAAGTCCTTTTATCACAATTATGTACATTTAGAAAAGGTGGTAAAGAGGGGGTGAAACCAAGATGAAGTAGTGAAGTCAGGAGCTTCTCAAGCTCTACCAGTTTCCCTCAAAAACCACATGAAACCAAGCCTCTGAACATAGTTTGATGTAATGAAACCACTCCTCCAGCTCAAGATAGATTGGAAAAATTTCAAAAAAGGCCAGTCTCACCAGGATGAAAGGGGTGTTCAGCCAGTTCAAACAGTCTGGGAAAGGCAGTTAGAGGGTCTTAAGCATAGTAGATCAGCAACTGATACCCTCAGTTCTGGCTCAGTAGCAGAGCAGTCCCCAGTTCAAGCTTAGAAGAAAAATTCTGGATATTCAGGGTGTTTCCTAGAAAAAGCAGAAAAGCTGCCTACTGCAAACACAAGGGGCCCCTGTGCTCAAAGACAAGGCTCAGAGCTACACTGAAAAAGGTAAAGCCCTCTTTACCTCAGGAGTAGAACAAAGTAAAAAAAAAAAGAGGAAAGGAAAGAAAATTACAAAAAACAGAAAAGAACTTTAAAAATGTAAGCTAATACGGTGACAGGAAGGACTAAAATACTAACTCCGATGAGGACAAAATGCCACAGAGGAAATCTCAAAGTAGGATATGAATTGGTCTCATGGCCAAAGAGGCTTCTTGGAAGAGTTCATTATATATATATATATATATATATATATAGATATATATATATATAGATATATATAGATATATATAGATATATATAGATATAGATATAGATATAGATATAGATATATAATTAAAGCTTTTTATTTACAAAACATATGAGTTATTTTTCTACATTGACCTTTGCAAAAGCTTTTTTTTTGTTCCAAGCTTTTCCCCTCTTTCCCCCCACTCCTGGATGACAGGTAATCTAGTACATGCTAAATATGATAAATTATATGACAAATCCAATATATGTATACATATCTACACAGTTATCTTACTGCACAAGAAACATCAGATCTAGAAAGAGAGAAGAAAAAAAACAACTTAAGAAGGAAAACAAAATGCATGTAAATATTCACAGAAAGCGTTAAAATGCTGTTGTGGTTCCATAAAATATTTTCAAAGGCAAATAGAATAAATAGAAGAAAAAATGAAAAAGAAATGAGAGGTATTCAAGGGAGAGTCAATAGCTTGGAAAAGGAAAGCAATTTCTTAAAAATGCAATTAGCCAAATGCAAAAAAAAAAAATCCACTGGAAAAAAACCCAATATTTTCAAAAGTAGAATTAACCAAATGGAAAAAGAGACACAAAAGCAAACTAAAGAAAATCACATGTTAAAAAACAGAACAGGGAAAATGGAAGCTAATGAGTCTATGAAACATCAAGAATCAATCAAGCAAACTAAAAAGAATGAAAAAAATGGAATAAAATGTAAGATACCTCATTGGAAAACAACCAACCTGAAAAATAGATACAGAAGAGACAATTTAAAAATTATTGGTCCACCTGAAGTCCTAATGAGTAACCCCAAAAAAGATCCTGGATAGCATTCTTCAAGAGGTTGTCAAGGAAAACTGTCTTGATATTCTAAAATCAGAGGAGGAAATAGTCATTGAAAGAATCCATTGTTCACCTTCAGAAAGAGATCTCACAAGCAAAACCCCAAGGAACATTGTTACAACACTGCAGAACTACATCTCAAGGAAAAAATACTGCAATCTGCCAGACAAAAACAAATCACATATCAAGAAGAAACAGTCAGGATTACTTAGGAACTAGCAGTTTCTACAGTAAAGGATCAGAAGGTCAGGAATAACATATTCCCAAAGGCAATGGAGCTGTGGTAACAACCTACAATTAATTACCCAGCGAGATTGAGTATCATCTTTCAGGGAAGGCAATGAATCTTCAATGAAGTAAGAGACTTTCATTCATTTTTCTTGGAAAAAAAATAGAACTAAACAGAAAATTCAATCTTCAAACACAGAACTCAATAGAAATATAGAAAGATAAACAAGAAGAAAATACAAATTATTTAAAGATTAAATTCTTTACATCCCTACATGGGAAAATGATATGTGTAATTCTTGAGAACTGTATCTGTATGAGGCAGACAGAGTGGGGCTTCCTATGGATGGAGAGTATGGTTGTGAATTAACTCTGCTGTGAGGATATCAAAGAAAAAGACTAAAAGGAGTAGAGAAAGAACTGAACTGGAAGAAGAGAAAAAGGGAAATGTAATAGGACAAATTAGATCACTTGAAGAGGCACAAAAGATTAATATAATAGAGGGAAAGAAGAGAAAGGGATGCACATTGTTTGAAGCCTAATATTAGTTTTGGCTCTAAGAGGGAATAACTTAATCATTCTTGCATATAGAAATATATCCAAACCCTATAAAGAAGTAGGAGGGAAAAAAAGGAAAGAAAAAAGAGAGGCCAGATAGAAGGGAGGGCAGAAACACAAGGAAAAAAACAATAAGAGAAGGGAGAAGAAGTGATAGAAGGAAGATAAGGTAGTGAGTGGGTGAATGAGATAGGTTAAGAAATCAAAGCACTACTAAGGACAGCATGAAAAGAGAGAACAAAAGTATATACAAAGGAGAGTATAGAATAGAGAAAAATATAGAGCTGGTAATCATTACTGTGATTGTGAATTTGATGAAATAAACAAAACTCTACAATATATTGTTTACAAATACCATATTTGAAATAGAGAGACACAGACAGAGTAAAGGTAAAAAGGCTGGAACAGAATTTATTATGCTTCAACTGAAATTTTAAAAAAAGGCAGAAGTAGCAATTCTGATCTCAGATAAAGCAAAAGTGAAACTAGATTTAATTAAAAGAGATAAGGAGGGAAAGTACATCTTGATAAAGGGTACCATAAACAATGAAGTAGTAAGGATATTAAATGTATATGCATCAAGTTGTAGAGCATACAAATTCCTAAAGAAGATATCAAAAAACTATTCTACTGAGGGACTTCAACCTTCCCTTCTCAGAATCAGACAAAACAAAATCTAGTTACAACATAAACAATAAACTAAAAAGATTAATAGGATCCTAGAAAAACTAGATATGATAGAGACAGAAAGGAATATGTTTTCTCAGAAGTATATGGCAGCTTGAGAAAAAATGACTACATATTAGGGCACAAAAACCTCACAATCAAATGCAGAAAGGCAGGAATAGTAAATATTTCCTTTTTATATCACAATGCAATAAAAATTATATTCAATGAAGGATTAGGGAAAGGTAGACTAAAAACCAATTGGAAATTAAATCATCTATTTTTAAAGAATGAGTAAATCAAACAGCAAATCACAGAAACAATTCATAATTTCATCCAAGAGAATGACAATGAAACAACATACAAAAACTTTTGGAACACAGTTAAAGCAGTTCTTAGGGAAATTTTGATATCTCTAAATAGATACATGAATAAAATAGAGAAAGAGGAGGTCAATGAAATTGGGAATGTAACTTTAAAAAGCTAGAAAAGAACAAATTAAAAAAAATACCAAATTATAAATTCTAAAACTCAAGAGATTAATAAAATTGAAACTAAGAAGACTATTGAATTAATTAATAAAACTAAGAGTTAGTTTTATGAAAAAAAACAATAAAATATATAAACCTTTGGCTAATTTGGTTAGAAAAAAGAAAGGAAAAAAACAAATCACCAGCATCAAAAAAGAAAAGAGTGAACTTACCACCAATGAAAAATAAATTAAGTAAACAATTAGAAGCTATTTTGCCCAACAGTATGCAGCAAACCTGAATATTTACAAAAATATAAATTGTCCAGATTAACATAAGAGGAAATTGATTACTTAAATAGTCTCATTTTAGAAAAAGAAATTGAACAAGCCATTAATGAACTCCCTAAGAAAAAATCTCCTGAGTCGGATAGAGTTAAAAGTGAATTCTACTTAACATTTAAAGAACAATTAATTGGGGCAGTTAGGTGGCTCAGTGAGTAGAGAACCAGCCATGAAGTCAGGAGGACTTGAGTTCAAGTCTGGCCTCAGACACTTAACATTCCCTAGCTGTGTGACCCTGGCAAGTCACTTAACCTCAATTGCCTCAGCAAAGAAGAACAATTAATTATAATTCTATGTAAACTATTTGGAAAAATAGATAAAGAAGGAGTCCTGCCAAATTCCTTTTAATGCACAAATGTGGTATTGATACATAAATCAGGATGAGCCAAAAGAGACAAAGAAAATTACACACCAATCGCCCTAATGGATACTAATGCAAAAATTTTAAATAAAACATTAGCAAGATGATTTCAGCAATTTATCAGAAGGCTAATACATTATGACCAAGTGGAATTTATACTAGGGGTGTGGGACTCATTCATTATCAAGAAAACTATCACCGTAATTGGCCATATCTATAACAAAACCAACAAAAATCATATAATAATCTGAATAGAGACAGAAAAACATTTCACAAAAAATAGCACTCTTTCCTATTAAAAACACTAGAGATGTTGGTCAATGCCTAGTTTTTGCCATACTAGTTTCCAATTTTCTCAGCAGTTTTTGTCAAATATTGAGATATTATCCCAAAAGCTGGGGTCTTTGGGTTTGTAAAACACTAGATTACTATAGTCATTGACTATTTTTACCTATGAACCTAACCTATTCCACTGACCAACTGCTCTGTTTCTTAGCCAGTACCAAATGGTTTTGATGACGCTGCTTTATAATATAGTTTTAGATCTGGTACAGCTAGGCCACCTTCATTTGCTTTTTTTTT